>JANHZT010004132.1:416091-426632 GCA_032468215.1 Stegonotus admiraltiensis | reverse complement strand
AGAAAAAAACAACGGTGTCCTTGGAACATTTGGGGATCTTTTTCGCCCCCTTCCCCTTTCTGTGGGCTTTCACGAAATGCTGTGCACCGAAACTCGTGCCAGGGTTTAATTTATCCCCGCACTCCCCGAAGGCAATGCCAGGCTTGGTTTTTAAGCGAGCGAGAACCTAGGAGAAGAAAAATCAGGGCAATTCAGCCTCTTTTTCGCGGACGGCTCCCGTGAGGGCAGCCGTGGATATTCGCGACTGATACCTAGTTTTCTGCACGGTAGAAAGTGTCGCCGGCACGGAACGCGTGGCCGAATAAACAAGTCGGTTGCAACTTGTCTCCCAAAACTTTTTTTTTTAAACCTAACACAATCGCTACACCTTCAAGCGTGTATTTAACACGTTAGATATTCTCCAGCCCTGGGGCTCTCTGATGTTATATTCCTGGCTTGCGTTTTTCGATTTTTAAGCCAGAAGGGTGGGTTGCTTGGAAACTTTTGTGGGAGTTTCAAGGCGCAGATTCTCTGAATGTGAGATGCTTCCTGAAATTTGAAAGCCAGGCTAGCTAGGAAAATCTTCCCCGTTTATAAAGCTGCAGTTTGCATATTGGGCAGCATAGTGGTGAAAAGAGAAGAGGTGGGATGTTGCAAGCTCCAGTGAGGTTTCTTCGAGTTTATGTTGGCACAGGAGTGTGGGGAAGGGAGGTAGATACATTAGAATTGCTTCAGAATTTACTCAGAAAGTAGATGGAGCCCTTTCATTCTTGAAATGCATTACAGGATATAAATACACGATGGGTTTTGACAATAGCCAGCCCTGTTTTCTATCGAAATAATTTAATTAAGCAAGACAGTGCCCTGGTTGTGGAGTTTCTTCTCCAGCAGGGTTAGATTATTTTTACTTTGCTGTCTTCTAAAACTCTTATTTAAGATCCTTTTTTTAATCCTGCCTTTATTATTATTATAAATAACTCAAGATGTCAAACACATCTACTACCCCTTTCTTCTCCTATTCCACCACCTCCCCCCTAAACAAACCTGTGAGTGATTCTCTCTAGGCTGAGAGAGAGAGTAATTGGTCCAAAGTCACCCAGCTGGCTTTCATGGCTAAGACTGCAATAGAACCAAGAAACTCTTATGTTCTTGGTTTTTAGCCTGGTGCTTTAATTGCTAGACCAAACTGGCTCTTTTAAATCAAATTTGTTGAGTTTGTTTGTGTTAATCTTGGATGTGATAGGCGTTCCTTTCACTTCTTTTTTTCCCCATCTCTAAAATGAAAATGATTATAAACTGCTTTATAAACAGTCCTGGCTGGAGAATTCTGGGAGTTGACATCCACCCATTTTAAAGTGGCTACAGCTAAGAAATACTGCTTTAGAGCAAGAAACAAAAAGACTTTAAACTTTTAAAAAAGTTTAAGCAAAAGTTACTTAAATAACATTAACAATTATGGTCAGACTTGGAAAATTACTTGGCTGTACAGAAGGAGTTTAATTGGTCTGTGAAGTTAAAAAAGAACACGCTAAATTAACTTAAATATCCCATCAGAAATTATTTTAACAAATCACCCTTCAGATATATTCAGTCTTGGCAGGAGAACAGAAGCTGCTGTTGGAAAAATGCAAGCCAAAGTCTCCCTGAGTCTGTGGAACTGGTTGTACTATTCTCTGGCCTGTGGTAGTTACTTAGGTAGTTATTATCACCTCTAAAAACAAACCAGGGATAGTGAATGTAGTGTTCTGACTAGAGTTCAAAGAAAGTAAAAACCTAATGGAAGAATCTCAGCAGGATGGAAAAATCTTAGGTTTCTGATGTCATGTAAAAGATGTTTGGACAAGACATCCTTTCATTTTGACTCCCTGTTTTTTTTTCTCCCATTCTCCAACACTCGCTCTTTTTTCTAAACAGGAAACGAAATAGGAAATTTGAAAGCTCTTTTTTCCTCCTAAAACAAAGGCATGTAATTTTATCTATCAGTTCCTCTATTCTGTTCCAATTGGAATTCATTTTTCATCCTGTCTTCCTCCTCAGTGGTGTTAGTTTCTTATTGTGCATAGGCAATCTGCCTTTACTTTCTTCAGATTTTGAAGTAGAATTATTTTATTTTGCTTTGGAAAATGGAATGTGACTACATGGACATCTCTGATTCCACCTTTTAAAGTGTGGTGTATTGGATTTTGCTTTATGCAGGAATGGTCCCTGGGCTGAATGCCGACTCCTGACAGCTGTAAATTAACATTGGTTTTCAAACAAGCAGTCAGTTTACAGACTAAAATATTAAGGAGTATGCCATATTTCAGAGCTAATATGTGATGGAAGACATGGCTAATTGACTTAACTCTGAATCACAACCCTGCCTTTCTATTTGGCTGAAACTGTACCTCAATAACAATGAATTGTTCTATTGTCATGAAAAAAAAAACCTTCAACATTCTAGTCTAAAACATTTTCTGTGTTTTAAATGTGTGGCTTTAACAAAAGGGAAGTTCCAAAGTAAACAAGTTTTCCACTTACAGTGAAATGAAATAGGATTTAATTATTAGGTACCTGTACTTAAAGCCTTTGTGTTGGATCTATGACATGAAATTCCTAAAGGCAACAGTGATTTATTCCTGCCTGGCACACCTCTGATTAAGCAGTCTTTTTTCTTAGTCATTACAACTCCCTCCCATAGACCGATACATATCCCTACATAAATATGCACCATTCATTATCATTTTAAATCCAGCTAGCTCAAAATGTGATTAAAAGGCATTTTCTCTTTGTAATATTTGTGGCGTGGTGCTGTCAGCCCAGAAATGAAAGCTTCTGGAAATATAATCTGAACGCATCTTGATGTAGTGGAATGAAAGAAGTGGCAGAGCTAATACATACTTTCTCCCTAGTAAAATCCACCCTCATAGCAAGTCTATCAAAACTTGTCATAGTCAGAGTACTGAAGACTTCTTCAATTTCAGCATAATGGGCGAAACATGCCTTAGACTTCACTCTGCTTGTATATCCAGACAGGAATTGATATAGACCAGCTTTATGCCCAGCAGAAAGTACTATGCTACTATGGGTTCCCAGAAGTGTGGATCTGGGCCGCACTGCCCTTATATCATACCCCCAGTCTGCTGCCAACTAGCTTTGAAACAGGAAAACTATACAGGACAGGAAGGATGGGCATTTCCAGGTGTTAACCCAGTCTCACTTGAGAGATGGTTTGCATGAAGATCTTGTGATCACATCCAGTGCCTTCCGAGAAGGAAATATCGTTTTTATATGGCAGGGGACTTGTAACACAGACAAATTCTAACTCTGGTTTGTTAAAAAAACACATACACCGAACTCTCTGATTTTTCTAATAACTTAGCAGGAAAGGTCACTAAGGTGGAAGAGAGAGAAAAAGAAACTGGAGTTGGGAGAATCAAGTCCTAATATGAGGAAATTCAGAATTATGGCACTCGTATCTTGAGGGGTGCAAGAAAAAAGTGGGAGAAGACAATCTAAAACTCAGATGCAGAGCAGATATTCCATGATACATGATGGCTACTTCATATGAGATAGCTGAAAAGTGAACAATCGCTTTTTATATAAGATTATAAAACCTGTAAATTATGTGGCCTAGTGTGTGTTTAAATATATGTAAAGTTCAGATCTTATCCAACATCTCAAGTTCAATCTTATCCAACATCTCAAGTTCAGATCTTATCCAATATCTGAATGCCACCAGAAGTCACATGTACAAGAATTATAAGTCCCCTAGGCAGGAGTCCCCAATCCCTGGTCCATGGACCTACATCGGTCCATGGTATGTCAGCAACTGGGCCGCACAAACAAGCGAAGCCCCATCCGCGGGATGCAGGCACCATGCGAAACCATGCTCCCGCTGGTCCGTAGAAGAATCTTTCTCCACCAAACTGGTCCCTGGTGCCCAAAAGATTGGGGGCCTCTGCCCTAGGGAGAATGCATTGTAGGAGGAGAAACATGTCCGTGATCTTACCTCAGTTTAACTACTACATGCTTCAGGTGAAGTGAACTACAATTCACACATGTTTAAGCCTTTCAATAAAATGTATTATTCTGAAAATCAGAATAATCAAATCAAACCAAACTCCTTCTGATTTCAAGAAATGATGTTTTTCTATACACTGGGACACCACTCAGTATTTCCCACTTACTAAGCAGATAGAAGCACCTAGAAGATCTAGGTTTATCTCTAAAAAAGCTAAGCAAGATCAGGCATGGTTTGTACTTGGATAGGAGGACAACAGAATATTCTTATGCATTTAGACAATGTGCGAAGTAAAGGCAAAATATTGACAATATCAAATCACTTTTGTATTGTGGCCAGGTGTTAGCATGACTTAAGGCAATATTTACCTTTTTCTTGAGAAAGTGCCAATTTTCTTCTTTTCCCACTTAGAGAAAAGAAGTTAAAATTCCTCTTTGATGTTTGTTTCTGGACTCCGGCAAAAATGATGCATTCAGATAAAGACTTCAGATGTACACATAGAAATCTATATAGTTAATTACAGGTAGTGGATACTTCCAGGGGTTCTGTTATTTCTGAAGCATGCTTGTTTATACCTAGGTACCCTTTCCCAAGAAAATCCTCCTGCGTATGTGAACATTTCTGAATATAATATGCTGAATTATTTAAGACATTTTTTTTTGCAGGAGACTAGAAAGTTGATGTAAAATAACATATGGCATAATGGGAAAATTTGCCTTGATGTACAGTACAAACTGAAGTGAGACACTGAGAAGAGTGCTACCAGGAAAATTCAATAAAAATTCAAAGTTTAAAGCAAATACCGTTTTTCAAAAATTGAAAAGACAACTCTACATATGGGCATAATTGGATATAGACAATAGCAAAATCAAATTGATTTATGTACCGTGTTTCCCCGAAAATAAGACCCTGTCTTATATTTTTTTTGAACACTGAAATAGCACTTGGCCTTATTGCCACGCGCTCAAAAGCCCGATTGGGCTTATTATCAGGGGATGTCTTATTTTGGGGAAAACAGGATATGTGCAAGCAAAGATAGGGAAGCTCTATTCAATCAGGTAAACAAAGACCAGGTATTGACTACAGTTTAAGATCATGAAGTCCTTCTTCCAAATTTAAACAAAAACAAATAAATCCACTGACCAAGAATACACCCTCAGCAATATGCGATGAAGATGAAGAACAATGTGAATGGATTACAGGTAGTCCTCAACTTACAGTGTTTAGTGATTGTTTGAAGTGGCACTAAAAAAAAGTGATTTATGACCAGTCCTTGCACTTACAACTGTTGCAGCACCTCAGGGTCATATGATCAAACTTGAGGCCCTTGGCAGCCAGCATGTATTTAGGACGGTTGTGGCATCCCAGGGTCCCAGACACTAACTGTGAACTTTTCAGTCAATCTCCAATAGCCTAATCAGTGGGGGAAGCTGGATTTGCTTAACGACCATGTGACTTACTTAACAACTGCAGTGATTCGCTTAATAACTGTGGCCAAAAGGTCATTAAATTGGGCATGACTGCTTGGCAACTGCCTTGCTTAGCAACAGAAATTCTAGTTCCAATTGTGATTGTTAAGTCAAGGACCATCTGCAGATTTGACAGAGTGCCCAAATAATTATAGACTGAAATTCATCTCGTTTTGGTGTATTCGGGTCTTTTCCTGTGTAAGATTGAGAGTATCTTGGTGACGTTTCGACAAGGTCCCACTCATCATCTTCAGGCTGGTGCCTTCAGCTTCGTGCCTGTGTGAGCAAAGCGTGATCAGAGCTGCCGTCTCCCTATAAATACTGCTGGGGAGGTTTGGGGTGCTGGCTTTGTTGCTGTGAGCGGGTTGGTTGCCTGTGTTGTTACATCTTGATTAGTTGATGGAATTGATGTTTGCAGATTAGATAGATTTATTTATATATACATATATATATACATATACATATACATACATACATACATACATACATACATATATATATATATATAGCTAAAGAAAGGTAAACAGTCATTAGAAAATATTGCTAACAAGTAAGTGGAAGAAGTTCACAAATTTTAGTATAACTATTTACAACAGGAGTGTCAAACTCGTGTCATCACATTGTCATTACGTGATGTATTGTGACTTCCCCCCCCTTCGCTAAACTGGGAGTGGGCGTGGCCAGCACATGACGCATCTGGCCTGTGGGCCACGAGTTTGACACCCCTGATTTACAATCTTATAAGATGATGGAGCTTGTGCTATCTGTGCTTTTTAAACAGATATCCAAAACAGCAATAACTGGAAAAGATAATTTATATTCCAATAACCAAAAAGATCAGTGCTAAATAATGCTCTATTTAATATTGCACTTATATCAATGCTAGTAAAAGACAGTACTGTACTTAAAGCATTGCCATCTAGAGTATCCACAAGAGCACTTGTGCACTTGGTAAATTGCCTATTAAAGATGATCAGGAAACACGGTTAAGATAGAATATAGGTAGTGCTCAGGTTATGATGCAATTGGGACTGGAATTTCTGTCACTAAGTGATGCAATCCTGAAGCGTGATGACACATGGCCACATTGCTTATCAACAGCAATCTCGGCAGTCCCTGTTGCCATTGTTAAGTGAGGATTGTAGATCATTAAGCAAGCACTTCACATGGCCACAACATGGGAAGCGATACCAAAACTGCTCCAAGCATGCAGGCTGTTGGCCAAAGCTGTGAGTTGGCAGGCAAGAGCCACAGGTGTGTGCTACAGAGTGCGGGCAAGTGGGCGCTGTGAGTAGACACTGCAGAGCACAAAATCCCAATGCCACCCAGCAGTTCCTTGGAAGAAAAAGCAGTGGGAATGGGAGTGACTTGCAACCTCTTGCTCACTTCCCCATTGACTCTGCTTGTGGGGAGCTGGCAGGGAAGGCCAGAAATGGTGATCACGTGAGCAAAGAACACTGCAATTGTTGTAATTATGAGACAGTTTTCAAGGGTCCGAATTGTGATTGTGGGAACACTGCGATGGCCACAGCTTAAAGGACTGATTGTAAGTCCCCCCTCATTTAGCATTGTCATAAAGACGATGATAAATCTGGAAAAATATTGAACTGCAAAGACATCCTGACTTCAAAAGTATGTTCTGTGAGGGCTACAGTGTTAACATACAGTTGTGAAAATGAGATCATCAGAAAGCCTGAATAAAGGTAAATTGAGGACTATGCATTGTGGAGAAGATAAGGTAGCTGATAGCTGCAAGAAGAAGAAAAATCATCCAATCCTAGATGAACTTAAGTTAGACTGCAGAACAAAAACACTAATAATGAGGCTAAAGCTTACATACTTTGAACAGGTAATGTAAATGCAAGAGTATTTGGAGAAGATCCATTTGCTTGGAAAAATCAGAGCCTTTGAAGAAGCTGACAGCAGATAAGGTGGCCAGAAGTTATCACTGATGACACAAGCATGACCATACAAAAGTTTGAAGAGTTGAAGTTATACAATAACTGAATAACAAAAGGCAGCTTGTATCAGCCAATTGTTTTGTGCTACAAATACCTTAGTCAATAGTCAGGTACTCTGGAAATTGCAGTCCAAAACAACTGGAATAAATAAATTGCCTATATCTCATCAAATATATATTTACTCAACAGAGTTTTACATTGTGCTGGAGATAATTTTAACTAGCAGCAATTAAAGCCAAAAACAAATATTTGTATTTTCTATTCCTTCTCCTCAATGCAGTCACTGAAGCTATTTGCTCAGATGCAAATTACCCCCAAAACAGTCATTTTTAACAAGCCTTTGAAAAAGGAGGAGAATGAGATACGCTATGAAAAAAAATCTAAGCTTTCTTTTCCTCATAGCATTGTCCTGATTTTAGTGGAGAGCTGGGGAAGTTTGTGATACTATTGCTACTATTTTAAATAGTGGGCATATCACACAGCATGCAAATGGACTTTCCTCAGAATCCTTTACTCTGATTTTAGTGTACACAGAATGAGGAAATTTATACAAACAGTGATTGGGCGATACAAATTTATAAAACCATATAAATATAATAAGAATAACAAATATATATATATATGGGTATCTGGAGTTTGTGTGATTTATGTATAAGAATGAGATTGTATTTTAGGGATAAGAAACTAATTAGGTGGAAGTACTGTACTATTGTATCTGTATTTGTATCTTTTGGATATTTTTCTTGCCATCAAAAAGGTCCTGTATTATTTATATTACTTCTAGCATATATATGTCTTGTATCCATTTCAAAAACTTGTTTACTGGGATACATTTTCTCTCTGCTTTGTCTAATGGATACCTGTCTATATTATAATAAGTTTTACTACATCAAGACCAGGCATTCAAGTTGATTTTAACATTGCCTTGTAATTATTTATTTTGATTAACAAATGAAGTCATATTTTGGTCCACCTAAAAGCAGGAAAACAGTGGTAATAACCTGGAAGCAGTGTAACACGGCTTTATGGGGGGGGGGGGGTTCACGTAAAATAATCTTGGAATCTGTAGTATGTAAATTTAAATGCAACAGAGAAGTATTCTGTTTTCTTCCTCTTTGCTTCAGAAGTTTGCAAAGATGAGCAGTTGCCTAAAAGGCAGGAGAGAATGGGATACATTGAACATTCTCCCTTATCTTTTTTCTCATTACAGTTCATTTCATAAGTTGATTTTTAGAATAATTAAAAGAGTCTTTGTGGGATACAGGTAGGAACACACAGTTAAGAATAATATATAATACCTAAGCTGTGGCAGCTCTGGAATCCATGGTGATTTTATATACTTAACAGAATAACAGTATTCTTTTGCTTAAGCAAAAGAAATATTAATGCTATACTTTAGATAAGATCTATTTTTCCCTTTCACATGCAGTCCATTGAGGTAATTTCTCTGCAGACAATAAGCAGCAAAGTAACATGCAAATCAGACTTGTATCTAAAGACTATAAAATACAACAGACTTCACTTTCTTAAATTATTAAATGACAGCATGGAAGTGGTCAAAAGATTCAGGCCATGTTCTTCCTAAATTCTTTTTTTTAAGGCAGCTAGTCCTAATCTGGCCTGCGAAATCATCTAAATGTGAGAAATAGTTTAGTAATTGGAACATAAGCCAGCATTGTAGAAAGCCACTTTATCAATCTGACTGCTCTTTAAGGATCAAGCTAAACTGGATTAGCTGTGCTGATTTTATGAAAAATGGATTGGATTTTATCTGTCATTGTCACTTTCATTTGTATTTCCTCCAGTTCTTATTTATTTTAATCCTGCCTTTATTATTTTTATAAATAACTCAAGGTGGTGAACTTATCTAATACTGCTTCCTTCTGTTTTCCCCACCCTGTGAGGTGAGCTGGGCTGAGAGAGAATGACTGGCCCAAAGTCACCAAGTTGGGTTTCATGGATAAAGCAGAACTAGAACTCATAGTCTCTCAGTTTTTAGCCTGATGCCTTAATCACTAGCCCAAACAGGCTCCCTTTAGATTTTTCCAAAAACATCTCTTGCTTTCTGTACAAAGTTCAATCTGAATCTTTGTCTTTAAAAGTAAAAACCATCCCTTTCAATTTATCTCATCTAATTGGAATGTTCTTCTGTTTAGAAAAATAATCTTTTCACTTACATAATGTTCTTACTGGAATTTTCTTAAGTACTGTTTCATTTGTATTATCAATCCGCATTATAGTATTAAAATATTGCTGTAAAACATGATCTCTGGTCTTATTCCTGGCAGAGTGCACAAGGATGTCCCATGAAACAATTCATGATTTTGCAAAACTTGTTTTAATCTTACAAACTTTATCAGTCTCTGTGTTAATGTTATCTTCCTCCCAATTCAGGAAATTGGGAGGAAGTGCCAGATGGATTTAACAATATTTTTTTCTAATATCTTCTCCATGGTCTTCTGGAATTGCTCTAAATCTTAAATAAAGTTATTTTTCTCTCAGTTCTCTCCAAAAACGCCAAATTCTTTTCCATCTATTTATAACTTATGCCTTACTTTCTAAAACGTCCACTTTATCAATAATTTAATTCTCCAGGCATTTCCCCAAAGACTCTTCAATCTTAACTTCTTTTGCATTTTTTTTATTCTTGCAAATTCTTCTTCTTTTTTTTAAAGCATCCAAACCATTCACAACCATTACAATAATCTTCTTGCCAATTTCCTCAAAACATTTTCTGCAATAAATCTGGTGAAATGTCCTCATCTGTAAATTGTTCTAGTCAACCTTCCCCATCTTTCTCCTAAATTGACAGCTTTTCTTGTAGTTGCCTTTATGAGAAAGTACGGTAAGTCAATTATTTTTGTAAAAATAAAGGGCAGGTTCCCCCCCCCCTCCATTTTGCTTTTCTCTGTCTTTAGTACCTTAGTCTTAATTAGCTCTCCATAGTTACAATTGCAATTTTGCTCATATTATTTTTTTTGGTAAAATCTACCAGTCCACCTACTGTCACTAAGTTACCTATTTGCACCAGAGACAAATTCCTTGTGTGTCTAATCACACTTGACCAATAAAGCTATTCTATTCTATTCTATTCTATTCTATTCTATTCTATTCTATTCTATTCTATTC
>JANHZT010004132.1:402298-415991 GCA_032468215.1 Stegonotus admiraltiensis | reverse complement strand
TCCATTCCATTCCATTCCATTCCATTCCATTCCATTCCATTCCATTCCACTCCACTCCACTCCACTCCACTCCACTGACCTTAATCATCATTCTCACAAATGTCTGGTCTATTACTCTAATTTTGCTATTTTGAAGGCCCTTTCATTGGAATTTTTTTAAAAAAAATAAAAAACACTGTCCCCTTTATCCATTTAAAAGTTTCTTGGATCAAAATGTTAAGTTTTTTACATTTAAATTAAAGCCTTTCAAAGTAGCATTTTTTTTCTCTGCCTAATTTTAGAAAGAAGTTGCTTGCTTTGATTTTCACTGCTGTTTGGAGTATCTGTCTTTAGTTGTGAATGTGTTAAATCCAAAGGTATTTAAGAAAGTGAGGCTTTGGCCAGTCAAAAATGTCTGGCACATGTCCAAATACCGTAGTTCAGTCTTCCTGTATAATTGACAGGCATACTGTTTTTCTTTTCTTTTTTCTTTTTTTTGAGAAGGATAAAATCATTGTCGTAGGAAAAATATGGACGGGCCAACATCTTATAGATAAAATCAAGCATAATAACATGTGTTTTCTTTCTTACTAGGTTGGCCTCCGGCAACTGGATATGTCATTACTGTGTCAACTCTACTCTCTTTATGAGTCAATTCAGGAATATAAAGGTGCCTGCCAAGCAGTATCAAGTGCAGACTGTGCATATGCACTGGAAAATGGCTTTTTTGATGAGGAAGAGGAATTTTTTTAAAAAGAATATTTCTTAGGAAAGCCTTTTTTTTTTTTTGGAGTGCAGCTGGAGTTGGCAGTTAAGAGATGAGCAGTGTTTAATTGGAACTCAATGTACATTCTTCCTTCTGCTCAAGAAGAATTGCTCCATTTATTTCTGGCGTGCTGTTTAACCCAGGTTACACCATTATGTAAATCGTGCTCTAGGAAAGTAATGTGCAATGAATTTTGAAGCCTCCCAAAGCATGCTTGACAGGTCACGTCAGCGTAATTTGTGCACGGGGTGTTTCTAGACGGCAGATGTTGAAAGCTATCTTTTTATAAGCAGAAGCGTGTCACTGTACATGAAATCCACTTCATCTCAAATATTCTGACATGTAAAGTATAGTTATATAGTTTGTGTGTTTGTAATCACTGAATATATCCCATTACCATAAACAACACCTTTTTAAAGCCTCTTATCTGAGGGATTGGAGTTTTTCCTGTTCTATACCCCATAAAGGATGAATTCTGTAATTCAGGGGTCTCCAACCTTGGCAACTTTAAGACTTGTGGGCTTCAACTCCCAGAATTCCTCAGCCAGCAAAGCTGAAGTTCACAAGTCTTAAAGTTGCCAAGGTTGGAGACTCCTGGAACTTTAAACTACTTCCAAAATGTTTACTTGGGTTGATGATCCAATTCCCTTTCTGTCTTCCTAATGTCAGAATGACTTTTATTTAAACCAATGTAATAAAATTGTGTAACCCTATTTTTTTTCCTCAAATGCAATAAGAACAAATCAAGGCAGTTCATTGTACACCTTGCAGCTCCATTAGCTTCCATAACTCTAATTTAGTTGTTCATTATCTGGTTAGTAATTTAAGTTTAACATACATGGATTTGCAGCATCATTTGTAATACTAAAATGTTTGGAAGACAAATGGTCAATTTGTTTCTTACGGTCCAAAAAGACCTTAATATGTATGTTGTTATATACAGTTTTTTGGGGGTTTTTTTGGGGGGGGGTTGTACTATAGCAAATGAATGTTTAAACTGGAACTGTAATTTGTTTAGCTTTGTCATGGACATGTAATTTAGCGCTTTCCTTGGCTACCTTGGTGGACTAAAGTGAATTCAGAAATCCACAGCCTACCTCACAGGATGAAGTTCATAGGAACCCCAAGCAGAAGATGGAAACCTCTGAACTGATCTTGTGCATAATGGTCAGAACCTGATTGGTTTCAGCTTCCTGGAATACTTCCATAAATTATATATGCATCAGGAAAGTCTTTTGCCACGTAGGAATATGACACCATATAAATAACTGATTTGTTTTCATGTAGAAGACCTATTTTAAGATCTGAAACATATTTTCAACCTCAAAGAAGAAAAGTAAGATGACAAATAATAAATCTTCAAGCATGTAACTTTGTGTCCAAAGGGAACAACAAAATGTGTAAAAAGGACAATCGCATCCATACACTTATTGTAGCAGCTTCTATAATATATTGTGTTGTTGTATTGTACAATACGTCCATCCCTGTTTATGTGATCCTGCCAGGTTTGTTACCAAATACTTTTGTTATCCTTCGCATTGAAATCTCTGCTTTCAAAATCTAAGGAATCCAACTGAGCACACCCACACACAGACAAAAAGAATTGGCCTATTGGGGAAATGGATGGCATATAAATATAATATATAAATAAAGAATAATAGCCTAGCAAGCAACCCGACCCACTCAACTCTTTTTGGAACTTTTTGGTTGTTTTTTTTACTAGCCTTATTTTTTGTGCTGATTGACTCCATCAATAAAATTGGAGAAATTGGAGACTAGACCCTTGCTGCTGAAATCAATTATTTAGCATATGATGGCTGAAATAAATGATACCTTGGTTCTCTCGACTAACTATGGGTTGGCTTCCACTAAAATCATTGGGACAAAACATATCCAATTTAGGCTGAAACCAACCAATGTAATAAGGATTCAAATAAACATCTGTTATCTTCCAGAGACTGATGAACTGCAATCCTTATCATGCTCAGTATTGAGACTGTTGGACAGGCTGTGTATCTATCCTGGCAAATATGTTCTATACTCGTGGCCTTGATTCATAACACGTAAAGACTGATAAGAATTCAGAGACTCCTCATTTAGGACCCTTTGTTACCAATGAAGTACTGTAATTCTTGGTCCATAAGACGACAGTTAGAAAATAAAGAAGTTTCCACATCAATGCTTTGGGATACATTGGTTTAAGAGGGAGAATAGTTCATTGACAGAATTCTTGTAACCCTGTTCCCGTTTATCCGGTAACTCTTGTTAAAAAAACAAGAGACTTGCACATGGGGGAAAAATCACTTTTGATTTTGGCAGATGCCAAGAGTCTGATATAAAGCTGTTTTTAAGGAGCAATTATGCCAGTTACACTGACTTAAAAGAGCTGATGATGTCTTCATTTGTTAGAATGGTTATCCCCAACCTAACCACTCTCTGGATACATATCCTATAAAGTTTAGTCAGTGTAGTCAAAGGCCTGGGAATTCTGGGAACTTGTTTCAGCAAATAAGTGATGAAGCCAGGGTGGAAAGATAGCGTCAGAATAACACACAAAACGCATCGTGTTGTTTTAGGAGTTGCTCAGCCCTTACATAAAAGATGTGCACAAAAGAGGCTTAAGAGAAGAATGGCAATGCAGTAATTCTACAGGAGCTGCTTGTTCTCTCACAACTAAAGGGATATATAAAGTGAAGAGGATACCTTAAAAATCACTGATACATACTCTAAAAGTGAAGTCCCAAATGCTGAACCTTGTTTATTGTCTTTGTTCAAGAAGCTGATATTTGGCTGCACTGCAAATAGTCCTCAACTTACGATCACAACTGAGCCCAAAATTTCCATTGCTAAAAGACAAAATGTTGCCTCATTTTACAACATTTCCTGCCACAGTTAAGTAAATCACTGCAGTTATTAAGTTAGTACAGTAACATGGTTGTTAAATGATCTGGCTTTGTCACTCTGCTTGTCAGAAGGTCACAAAAGGTGATCTGAGGACCATCAAAAACACATGCCAGTTGCCAAGCACACAAAATTTGATCACATAACCATGGGGTTGCTGCAGCGTTTGGGTGAAAAATGTCATAAGTCACTTTTTTCACTGCCATTGTAACTCTGAATGGTTACTAAATGAATGGTGGTAAATTGAGGACTACCTGGATTAGTTATAGTCCAATAGGCTGTTTAAAATCTGAAGTGTCATTGCAAGAAATGGTAACATCAGAACCTACAGTAATTTGTGTAAGGATTTTAAGATTACAGACTGCAGATTACAGATTAGTTAGATTACAGTCTAACGGGGAAAACTACAATTGCTGAACGTATTTCTTTTGTAGTATGTTTTTTAAATAATATTATTGTAGGAAATTAAAATGACAGGAAATCCGTATCCTATTCTTTGAACTTTGCAGAAAGTTCACTGTACATCTGAAAGAATTCTTGAAAAGTTGTATTAGCCCTTCCTGTGTAGGACACAAAAGCACCTACAACTTCCTGACTGTATGAAATCCAAAAAGGAAATGAACTATAGCTTAACCTTGATATTCACAGCTGATTTAAAATAACCAACTACAGAACAATTCCCAGTCCAATGGGCTGTATGCACTATTTCAAATTTATGTTATATGATTACTTATTTCCTGCTCTCCCAACTTTTAAAGAAATGACAGTGCAAAATGCACATATCTGAAACAATGGATAGTCTAATTCAACTTTCACAAGAACAGGAAAGATCAAATTTAGATAAAATTCTCTATATTCATACTTGAAGGGAAGGGCTTGCTTAGGGAAGGACTATTTTGTAGGCCTTCCAGCAAGAGGGCTCTGATGTATGAGTTGTCCTTCTCCTTTATGTGCTATGAACCAGTAGGATAATAGGACCTGAACCCTTTGTGTCTGCTTCGGAACTCACAACAGGAAGAATACGACTGCTTAAATCAAGTGTGGTAGTGATCTTTATGATGGGCTGGTCTCTTCTGGCCCGTCTTGTGGAAGGAGGAATTCGGGGGAAGTGCTCTTTTCAGTCTGAGTCCATTATTTCTCTCATTTGGAGGTGTGAGCATGGCTGTCACCACAATATCTAACTGGTTGAGATCAATCAGCTGTTTTTGAATTTTCAAATATGGTTTTTCTTTCTGAATAAAGAATGCAATGGATATTCTGTAGGCAATTCTCAATCTACTGGACTCAAAACCAGCAAGTACAATACATTATTTACACAGGTACACAGATTTCAATGATTGAATATAACAGATATTTAACTGACCACATGGTCCAGCCTGTATGGTGCTGTAGTTAAAATGGTAGTCTAGGACCAGAAGGACACACATTCTTTTGATAGTGGATCTTTTGGTAAAAGCATCTAGAATCATCTGTTTAATTTGGCCTTGTACATTACTGTACTATACTCTCATCAGGCCAAAAAAAATATTGTCAAGTACTTTGTCATGTCCTAAAGTGCTGTTGGAAGCAAATTCTCACTGTTCCTTCCTGTTTTGCCAGCAACAGTAAAACTAAACATCCTACTGCATGCAATGAGAGAAAATACATTTAAACCAACTGGGCACTACAGTAGAGCCAACAGATCCACAGGTCTCCCCAACACAATCACATTCTCTTTGGGGGATTTCCAAAGTTGGAGATTCCTATTCCCAGAAAATGATAGCCCTGAGTAGGAAGGAAGAGAGGGAATCCCCATTCTAATCCATCCTCTGTGTTAATCTTGACAAAACTGATTAATATAGTAAACTGTTATCTATCCAATTTTCAATGCATGAATTCAATAAATATACATATTGAAACCTTTATCCCAATCAGATTTTAGTCCACACTACATATACTCAGCAGAATCTTGGACCAGCTAGTGCTTTATTTGTTGCCAAATAGAGAAAGAGTAGTTTTTCCTCTTAATGACCTATCGGCTTATCTATAAAATGTAAATTCTGCTGCTAGGAACACATTCCTATGAAGCTACTCAAAGTTCAGATTGCTCAACATGTTGTCTGGTATTATTTCTACAGACATCTGGCATTCTTTTCCAATTCAAAAAAGAAAAAAAGAATAGAATAGAATATCAGGAAAGCCAAGGAAATGGCTTCCTGCTGTGAAATATCCCTTAGTTGTCCAAAAAAATATATCTCAGCATCTTATGTTAGTATTTTAAAATTTAGTCCAGATTTCTTTGGGATGAGCTATATTTAATTTTCTTTTTGTCCTCCCTACCATATTTGAATAGTACAAAGGATACAAATATGATTTAAATCTACATGTGTGGGTTTTTTTTTTTGCATTTTCTAATATAAAAGCAGAAAACAGTACAGAGAAACAGTACATGGAATTTCATTCCATTGTAATCACTTTTCTGATAAACTGAGAGTTTCTATCATTTCTTCCTCCTCTACTCTCCACAATTCCTTAGTCTGAAATTTTCTATATTTTCCTTAGGGTAACCCCATTAAGAAAGACAATTCAATGTAATGGTTAAGGCATAAGGCTAGATAGTGGAGAATTGTGAATGTTAGTTCCATCTTGGTTATGAAGCCAGCTGAGTAACCTTGGGCCAGACACTCACTCTCAGCTCCAGGAAGGAAGCAATGGTAAACTACTTCTAAAATCCTACTATGAAAACCGTTGGGACTTATTTAGGCAGTCACCAGCAGTTATAATTACTCAAAGGCACCAAACTACTACAACAACAAAACCCAGCAACCATTAAACAGAGGGTTGGTTTTTTAAAAATAATAATAATACAGGTTTGTATTGTGGACATCCACAACAATATAGGAAACTATAGGAAACAGCTGTAGGCTATCCCAAAGAGGAAGCATATTTTGGCCCCGTTGGCCTGTGGATAAGAGCAATAGCACTTAGACATATATACTGCTCCGTAGTGCTCTCTGAGCAGTTTACAAATGTCAGCATATTGCCCCCAACACTCTGTGTTCTCATTTTATCTACCTTGGAAGATGAAATGGTGAATCAACCTTGAGCCGGTTAAGATCAGACTCCTGGCTGTGGGAGGAGTTAGCCAGCAATACTGAATTTTAACCACCACGCCACCATGGCACCACAGATAAAGCACCGAGATAGACATTTCACTGATTTAATTATGTATCAACATCTAGAAAATGCAGAAGCTTTGCCTCTTTATCTCTGACTGTTCTAACTTTGACTTAGGATTTTACCTCTTTATTCCTCTGTTTCTGCAGAGCACTGAGACGTAAGAGTAACGTAACAATCCCTTATGTTAAGCTCAAGGCAATGAAATCTTGAATAGACAGGGTGAAAAAGGCTGAGCAGAAAAGATTATATAGCATGACACTCCTGTACAGGTTATATACTTTGATCCTTTAATCATTAGAATTCACTGACTTGGTAAGACCAACCGTCAATTCTCAAAATAACTCCTGCCTCCTGTATAGTAGATTAGCTACCCTGTTTCCCTGAAAATAAGACATCTCCTGATAATAAGCCCAATTGGGCTTTTGAGCACATGTGCTAAAATAAGCCCCGCCCCCCAAAAATAAGCCCTTCCCGAAAATATTTAAACGCATGCGAAGCCGGTCCCCGCCATTTCCTCTGGTTAGGGTTAGGGAGACAGAGCTGGAAATCAGGTAAGACAGCAAGAGGAGCCCCATCTTGCTCCACACGCTCCAAAATAATAAGACCTCCCCAAAAATAAGGTCAAGCACTTATTTCGGGGTTCAAAAAAATATAAGACAGGGTATTATTTTTGGGGAAACACAGTAGTCAGAAAAAAATGAAAGTTCAGTACTGTATTTATCTAATATCTAGATTTGACCTGGTTTTCTGAATCTTTAAAAAACTTGTTTTAATAATTAACTTCCATAATATAATTATAGGTCGTCCTCAATTTACAATAGTTCATTTAGTGCCTGTTCAAAGTTACAACGACACTGAAAAAAGTGACTTATGAGTTTTTCTCACTTAACAAGCATTACAGCAACCCCCCAGGTCACGTGATCAAAAGTCAGATACTTGGCAACTGACTCATATTTATGACAGCTGCTGTGTCCTAGGGTCTTGTGAGCACCTTTTGTGACCTTCTGAAAAGCAAAGTCAATAGGTATACCAGTTTCACTTAACAACTGTGGCAAGAAAAGTCATAAAATGAGGCAAGACTGACTGAACAAATGTTTCATTTAGCCACAGAAATTTTGGGCTCGCTTGTGGTCATAAGTCGAGGACTACCTGTCACCATAGTACTCCTCCTTCTGTCACTACTCAAACCAATTCCAGAGCAGGATATACGGGGGCTCCTTCCTCCCTGTTCTTCATTCCTTCCTTCCCCCTTCCCCTCCCTTTTCAGCAGGCAGGTAAATGGCTGCTTCTGGATGGGGCATGGACCTAGGGATTGCAAGACTGGGAACTGTCACAGAACTTTGAAAATGAAGGTTACAGGACTGTACTAGCAGCCCAGCAGTGTAGCATGATACTGAAACAGACATAGGTTCACTAAATGTCATTCCCTTGGGAGTCATGGGTCCTGGATTTTGGACACAGTCTGTAAGTTAGCCCATTTGAGGTATCTTGGTTCAAAAACTGTTGACCTGTGATGCACCATTTTCATCCAGAAAATGTCACGACAATGAGAGTTTTGGTAGCATATGGATTAATTTTGTTCCTTTCTTTATTTCCAATAAAGTCTTGTCACTTTCTTGATAAGAATAGTATTGATTAAACTTTCACTGTTAAAGATAATCTACTAATAGTTTTCAACATCCAAAACCTGCTTAGCTTTAAAATAATTAAAAACAGACAATATTGGCTCTTATTATCCTGTACTAGCCTAAATTGATTCCAGTTTGGAATTGGAATTAAACATTCATATACATTAGAATTTTTTTCTCAGTGATAGTCACATAATTTATTTCCATGGGAACCATTTCAAGAGAAATAATGTAAAACTATTTCTCAAATCACTTTAGCGCAGATTCAGTTCATGTTCAGTAACCTGTGAAGCTCAGAATAAAATTATTCTTATTGGGGAGTGATTGTAGTTCTCTATAACTTTTTCTGAGTAAACATCATAGGATGACACCGCCAAGCTTACTTTTAATGAAGCAGTAATAATATCAATTAGTATTTGTTCAATCCTTTGCATACTTCTGAACTTGACTGCCTTGAAGCTTACTCCTAAATACATGGGTATAATAAATACTGTTTCTTAAAGGGACAGATTGCCTTTAGTCATAAAAAACCCTTTATTTATAAACATGTCTACAAAATTATATTTGTTCCTTGGAGGATGTATAAATATCAACTTAAAAGTATGAGTACTCCACAAGTAAAATATATTTCCAGTGTTTCCAGTAGCACAACTGCCAAAAATGTCAAAGTAAAGCCACTTTATTGTTATTTTATGAGTGGCTATCAGAACACACCTTTGAGTCAAGCTAGTTTTTTTTCTTGTTTTGTCATTTTGCCTCTTTTTAGTATGATAATTTTCTTCTTTGTTCTTTATAATAAAACAATCACACCCCTTTTTTCTTTTAAATACAAAGTAATGCAGGAGGAAAAAAAACAGAACACAGCTATATAATCTGAAACTATATAAAAGAACAATATTCTTATTTTAACACAACACCATCACATCAAACATAGCAAAATTGTTATAAAAATTAAATATCAGTGCATCACTGTTAAATTACTATGGGTCAATTGGTTGGTTTGGCATAGAAAGTTTCATTTACATTCAGCATTTCTTTACCACTTTGTTTGGAATGATCAAATACTGACCGGTGATGAAGTGAATGATTTGAAAGGCAACATTTTCTACATCTTGAAATATTTTCACTATCATCCTAAGGAAACAAGATTGTCTCAGACATCCCATCCTATTTTCTGGAACAAGTAAATGATGCCATTTTCGAAAAGTAATCCATTCAAAATGACCATCAGACACAGTTTGCGGGTAGCATTCAAAGTAACTGCAAAACAAAAGAAAAAGAGAATGTGTTCCCATTAGATTTTCATAACGATAAGAAACAAAGTAGTATGGACAAATGTTATGTCTGGTTAATGAGATGGATGACCTTGTTTTGGCTCACAAGCTAAGCAGGAATGGGCTTCTTTAATATTTGGATGCCAGATCACCAAAGCTATAAACCTGACAGGGATGTTAAAAAACAAATTAGAAGGATTTGAAAGAGATTTCACTTTTGTAATGAATGAAGCTTATAGAGCTGGAAACAACTTTTGGGGAGAAACACAAAAACAGATTGCAAATTTAAACCTAGTAATTTAATTCATAAATGCTCTAGGAGGTGATAGTGAGACTTGTACATGCAGAGGAAGCAGTACTAATAAAGGCCAATAGGCAAGGCAGCACATCTGTCACTAAAACTTGTACAATATGGTTAGCCTGATGTGAGAAGGCAGTATGTGACTCAGCAAGACATTAGATGAGGAAGCTGAATGCCTTGGAATCTATTACCATTACAGGATTGATTATTAACCTCCCTTCTTCACCTGGAAAGGCATTATATTAAGGTTTTTTTTAAGGTACAACTTGAAACATGTAATTACCACATAAATGAAAAGATAAAGGAAATCAAATCTGAATTATATAGCTAGTTGACAAATTAATTGTAAAATCATAGGACTATTGCATGTGTAATAAGCCTTTCCTTGCTGAGTACAATTATTCCTTAGTATTCATATTAGGAAAATGAGTAATTCAATAATATTCAATTCTGATACTCTTTTCAAATACAGCTATTTAATATTAATAGTGATACTTATGCCCACATCAGAATTATATTGGCATATGTTAAGTAGTTATTACATTTTATTTTGAAAACTTGACATTTGGAAAGGGATCTTCTTATGCATCTGATAAAGACAAAGTATGAAAAAGAATTCAAAATTACTGCACCAGATGTGATGCTGTTTGGGTTACTTAAAAACTCAGACACTATAGAGAATATAGTACTTAACATATTTGAAATTTACTGGTATTTCATTGCCAAAGAAATAGAAAAATAAACAAATTCCAGGACAGAAAAGGATATGTATATGTATATGTATATGTATATGTATATGTATATGTATATGTATATGTATATGTATATGTATATGTATATGAATAATGCCACTCTTATTTATTTTTCCAAGACAAAATTAACAACAAAATCTAGATACAGAAATTACTTAAACATTAGTTATATATTTAAACCACCGTTTTAATCACAGTTTTTAACTAGAATCAAAGATTGTGTTTGGAATTTTTGCTATCTTTTGCATACTGTATCAATTTCTATGTATTTAGGCTTTTAACAAAGAAATAAAATGCCTCTTTCAATAATTTTGGTTCTCTAAATACAGTTTCCTTCCCTAAATGTTACTGTTGTACGTCTATCTGTTTCGAATAGTGGAAACTCGGCTGGAAAATCTGGCCCTGAACAGCATGAGTGTAATAGTAAAGTTAAATGAGAAAAATACCTCTAATTGCTTGAAAGTTTGACGTCAACACAAACATTTTAATGAGCTTGAGACACAAATGAGTGTAGTCATGCTCCCAAATAACTGCTGGAATCAGTAGAAGTTTTCCATAGCTGGATAATAGCAATGCTTTCAGAAGAAATATGAAATCTGCCTTGGTTTTCAGAACAGCAGGTTTTACTAGCCACAGAGCAGTGAAGATGCCAGTCAAAAAGACAGTTTGTTCTGGGTGGGAGATGGGTATAAATAGAAAAAAAATCATTTGGAGAAAGAGGTAATATCATAAATAGTTCCTTAAGTAGCTATATAGTATTTTACTACATCTTACACACATGCATTTTTAAATTTTCTTTTGGAAGGCATGCATTTGATTGGATTAGGCCTAAGAACTTGTAATTTAGATATTGTAGTTTCAAGTCATATAACATGTGAACTGTCCAACCCTAGCTAGGAAAGCTTCAGAAAACCATTAGAATTACATATCAGAATCTTTGATTTTTGCAAATTGAAATAATTGTATTTTACACAAATAGAATTTCCAGTTTTGAAGAATCCGAGATAAATTGTTTTGGGTTTTTTTTTGAAAAGCCATAGGATTTAGGATTGAACAGGGATTTTGCACTTGGGTCTCCTAGGCCCTTTCTAGCCATAATCTCCTGGAAAATATGTACATTCCTAAACATTCTGTAACGTATCTTTATATATGCTTTTTCATGGTACGTTGCAATCTTTCGACTGTCAGATATCTTCCAGCCAAATTCAATAAAAGCAAGAGAAATACTGGCTGCGTGAATATATATCACAACACATTTTAAGAATTTTAGTGCACTTGGAACAACTGTCAATGTTTAAATGCTGCTGTTTAAAAGAATAGAAACAATATTTGCCCACAGCAAATATTTGATCTTACCCAAAGATGCTATTCCAAACATTCGATAGAAATCCCATTCTTTGGCATATCTAATTAAATCATCGGGATCAGTACTTTGACTTGAATCCTGTAACTGCAGCCACCTGAGATAAGCTTCGCAAAGTAAACAAAATATGCAAAGCTTTCCATGAATCTGCAGTAAAAAGGAATATTAATGTCAAATGCAAATACTGTACAATCAAAATATTGATAAGCATGGTAGGCTTATCATGTTTTACTAATATAATTAAGAAAGCCTGTACAGGTCATTTGATCTCTTCCATTGAAGAACAGCTAACCAAGCTATGGGACATGCTTTGAAGTCTTGAATGACTTTATACATTAGAAGTGAATCTAATACAGAATTCAGCTCAGACTGGGATCTAGTCCTAGACTCCAACTTAATTCATGGATTTGTACCAGATCCAAAATTCACATATAGAGTCTATATTTCAATTTTATATAGTCTATATAAATCTACAAATAAAGCCTATATTTCAGGGCATAAATATGATAGTGTTATGCACCAAGACAAATTCCTTGTGTGTCCAATCAGACTTGGCCAATAAAAAAAATCTATTCTATTCTATTCTATTCTGTTCTGTTCTGTTCTATTAAATTTCATATTGTGAAGTATTAATACATATTAGCTATCAGACAGAACATGGAAACAAGCACTAAGTTGACTTCCAGCTAACCATGGTATAAATTGATCAGGCAGCCCAGGCAGATAAAAAGAATTGAAAGAGCAGAAGCAACAATAATAGATGCCAGAGGAGTGGCTGATAGTTGTAAATTAAAGGATCATCCAAGGCAGGAATCAGGAAGTTCCAGTCAAAACAATTTGCACACTAAACAACGGCATTGAACTGCAATGCATAGACAGACTTTCAGAAAACATAGATGTTATGAATTCTCTGCATATTATATAGTTATCTAAAGCCATGCTGTTTTATAGTTTATACAGTTGTCGAGTACATCTCCAAAGTGTGCTTTATTTTGACCAATTCCTCGATTAGGACAGACCTACAATATTAGTTATCCAATATTGTAATTTTTAGAACAGGAAGCCACTTAAAGTCAGTATTTCCAAGTCCAAGTTTTTTCATTAGCTTGGATCAAGATTGACAGATACTATGGCAAATTAAGAAGCAGAAACAACAGAAACTTACATTTATTTTTGTATTGAACAAGATATGTCTGTACGCTTGTGCTTTGCATAAGATAGCATTAATTAAGATGATGACAGGATCATATTCTATATATTTGTCCACTGGTTTTTGGCAGGATTTCTAAAGGTAACAAAGCAAAAGCAAAGTAATATTTGCAGTAATATTATAGAAAAGAAACACTTATTAAAAGAATTAAGAATTTTTAAAGTTCTGTTATAAATCAAGGGTTATCTAAGATATTATCTTATGTTTTATACTGTAGTTTTCACAAAATAACTTTTCTGTTACAACCACAAAAGAAAGTAATATTTTCATTTTTTTTACCCAGCATTAAGTTTAGCAAGCATAAAGAGAAATGATTTGATGAAATAATCAAAACAATTTAAACAGAGACAAGTAATAGAC
>JANHZT010004132.1:332059-344898 GCA_032468215.1 Stegonotus admiraltiensis | reverse complement strand
AACCACTTTGCCTGGCTGTGAAATCTAACACGCTCTTCTCATTGCGGTTTGAAAAAATGCCTGGAATGTAAAACAACCATTAAAAACCCATTGGTGGTTTTCTGGTGCATACCCTTTGTGGAGTCAAAAGCCTTCCTAATACAGTGTATGCAGAAGGCCAGGTCTAGACCCAAACCGTTGTACAATATTGTAATTCTTGCCTTGGTTATTCTTGCTTTTATACCCTTTTGAGTTGTAACCAGGGGTGGGTTCTACTTACCTTTACTACTGGTTCGCAATGGGATCATGCATACGCCTTACTTCTGCGCATGTGCAGATTGCTGATGACATCCAGGGCGGTAGGCGGGGCCTCCCGCCAGTTTTACTACCGGTTCTTGAGAACCGGTCCAAACCGGGGGCAACCTACCACTGGTTGTAACTACTTGCTTTCTTTTCTAAAACAGATTTTCTTTCTTTCCGCAGAGTAATGGAAATAATGTTATCCTGAAGACGGGATTTGATTTTCTGGACAATTGGTAGACAAAAACAATCCTTCCGTTAATTTTTGGAGAAAGAAAAGGAGCATCTCTCTCTCTCCGTTTTTTGTTTCTTGGTTCCTGTTACTGGTTTTTCTGTGTGTTTTTAAAACTTTTTTCCCAGTTCTTTTTTAATGTTGCCCTTTGTACTAATACTTTTTTGTAGAAACCTGATGAGTATTTGTATTTTGAAGTGATCCAGTGTTAGAAGGGTGGGCGGGTTGTTTGGTCTTTTATTAATTGCCATTCTGCACATCATATTTGGTGATAAACAAGGGATACATTGCCTAATATTTCTATGTATGCTAAGGACAAAGTGTGCAATCTAATTAGAGAGAAAATGAAGCCATCTGATAGAATACCCATAGTTATTTTACACATGAATGCCAAGAGCTAATAGGCTACCATCTGTATTATTAAATACATTTGTTACAAGAAGATAACTTTATATCAAGCACAGATAGATTTTAATATCATTTGTCAGAGCCTTGGCCGGTATGTTCGAGGTTCTGAAATTAATGGTCCAAAACAGTTTGTGAACACCATATGGGCTTTTCCTAATAGAGGGAAGATGGAAGCACAAGAGTCCAAACATCAAAATTCAGCGCATCTCTTTCAAATATATTGTGCAGGATATAAATCTGCAGATATTTACATGTTTATTTTTACATTAGCTTACTGTATGTCACTTGACTCGGGTTGCAGGAGGGAAAAATCAAGCAGCTTTAGCTAATGAGGTATGTTTTTGTTTGTTTACTTCCTCTGAAACGAGGCCTAATTGGTACACAAAATAGGGTCGTTTGTTAAAAATAAAACATTTAATGAAATGTATTTAATATGTTTTATTATAAAACATAAAAAGGAGAAGAAAGAGACCAGCTTAGAAAAATAATCAAATATGTGGATGGCGCTGCCTTTGTTTTACCGATTAAAAAAGCCATCTGGTAAAGGGATCTTCAGAAGAAACATAACATGAAAAATAACTAATTTGTTTGATCTCTCGGCCTAGCAGCATTGAACCATGCTTTGAAATTTAGCTCATTTCCCTTACCCTCACTTCTGGTGTTACATTTCTTCAACATGTTTACTGCAAGGCATTGTGATGCTTTCTTTAAAAACAAAACATTGTATTAAAAATGTCGGGGTGTAAATCAACTCTGTTACACACACACACCCCCGGGGGGGGGTAATTGCTCTTATTTAGAGGTGGATGAATCGTGGTTTTCCCTTGTCACATACTTTAAAGAAAATAAGCCCGAGATATATTCTAAGAAAAACTTTTCATTGTAAATGAAATAAAAACATTCTTACTAGCTATTAATTACATCTTGGCAGCGTTCCTGCCTTACCGGCAGAACTTCTGACAGATGAACAAAGGAAAAGTACGAAGTGAAGGAAAGAATGTGGACATGCGCCGTAGCTCAGAGATAAGACTCTTGCAGCTACCGTAAGTCTTAGAATGGCAGCTCAGCTGACAAATACAAAAATGCAGTATCAAAAAAAAAGATATTTCATGAGATTTCTGATTCCTGGTACTGCTTCCCATAGTGGGAATAGGACCTGAATGTATCACGAACATTCTGTTGTATTAGATTTTCTGTTATTGTAATATTACACAGAAACTATTTTACATGGAGGAACACTTTAAAGATGACATCCCTCACCTGCACCTTGGAGTGGTCCAGCATACCACTAGATACCAGCCTAGTCCAGTATCTGCAACATCCAGAAATAGCTAATGCCACTGATGCTACATTTCTGTAACTTTAAACAGTATTTCTCCCCCCATCACCTTCAAGCCTTAATTCCCCTTTCTGCACAAATTGTAATTTCTTCAATCAAATACCAAAGGTTATTGAATTTCTGCTTTTGACCTTGAGAATTAGATTTCCTGGGAGACGACCCAATAACAGAGATACACTGTACACATGTACCTCTGATGCTATGCGGAATTCTTACAAAGCCTGTTTGGGCACTGTATCTGTTGTCAGGCTGGCTAATTCTGGCCTTCTTCCATACTAGCCACCAGATAAGTGGTTCCACCTTCAGAGTTGTCCATTGTCCATACCTGTGAAGTGGTGTGAACTGAAAAGTCACTGCTCTACAAATCGTGTGTTGTTGTGTTTTATTTCAGATTACTTCCTGTTCCTTCGGCTGCTTATATATACTCATTAACAATGTTTATGACAAAAGTTAAGAGGTTTGTTCTGAATCTTGCCCTGAAAGATATAATGGAAAATAAGACTGGATAGCCATTGAATTCAGTTCCAAAATTCATGCTTTGTTGCACTGTGTGGAGGCCAGAATATATAGCACTGATACGCAGCTGTCCCTCATAGACTGGAGCACCATTTTGGAATCTGAAACAAAGCATTGCATAACTCTAGAAAATAATAAAATGGAATTAATTGTAGAGAACACTAAAGAAAATGCTCTTTTTTAGGGGTGGTTTATGTGCAATCACACACACTGGGATATTTGTGCTGAAGATGGGAGTGGGAAACAGCAGAAGGCTGTCTTATCTTCAGATACAGCGCTTGAATTTGTCTTAAAATATTTGGATTAATTGGTTGTTCTTAGTAACTAACAGCACACTTCCTACTGTGGAGATGCTGCTTTGGGTTTCCTGGTGCACACCTACATGGCAGCACAATTATTAGTGTCATATAAGAGTCCATTGAATTGGGGTAGCAGATGTAGTTAACTGACATCTTTGGAATGGTTTAACTTTTGCTACTGAGCAAAACAGAGAAGATTTTCATTAATGAAAATAAGTGCCTGACACTTGACGGCATCTATTTCAATGTATTTAAAGATACCATACTTTAAAAAAGACAAGTAGTTTTTATTTAAGAAAAGAGTACTTGTTTGCTGCTTTAAAAAGAAGCAAGTCTTTAAAAAGGAATTGGCATAAAGTCCTTCAAGCTGAAGACATTTCTGCAGTGTATTTTTGGATTATAAAAAGGGAGCCTTTTCCAATATTGTCAATCGGAGCTCATCCGTATAAAGCGCTTTTCCAACTCAGGGTCTCTTGTTCATGTTAACAAATTCAAGAATTAAATAAATTCAGTTTGGTTTGACTAGAGCTTTCCGTTTATATGTCAGCAGATGGGGGTTAATGTCCTGAGGTCATTGAAGCAACATTTTTAGTTTGCTGCTCTTAGGCAATGAAATAGTGTAAACTGGGCCTAATCCTCCTCCTCATGTATCTATCTCCAATCCTGTTTATATTGCCTTTCTCTTCAATATAGTTTCATGGATAAACCTGATGTTTCTCCCTTTCATAGATGTTTTTATTGAGGTTTTATTCACAATTGTATATGGCTACAATTCATATCTGATTCTTAATTAAAATCACCTGACATGGACCACTGATGATTTTTCCCTTGTTTTAATGTCTGTCTCTTCTTATTTATAGTCATGTTCTATTTGTGATGTGATTAGCACCATGTGAGCCTCTCAAAGTCCCTTTTAAATCTTTGGGTGCATTAGCACTTTGGAGTTGAGAATTAGTTTGTAGGTGAAATATTGCCAACTCTATGGAACACAATTTCTACAGGAACTTCTCATATTCATCAAACCAATGAAAGTCGGGTGTTATCATGAGCCTCACCCCTTTGGGAACATGCTAGCCGTGTTGTGATATACCCCCAAAAATGGGGCTTGCACCATAGCACTAGTGCTGCTTTCATCATTTTTATCCCCTTCGCCCTTTCCCCAGTCAACACCTCTAACTATAGAAAACTTTTCCTATTATCTTGTTAATGGGAAGTAAGATTGAGTTAAAGTTAGTTCGAAACACTCTTACAGTATTTTTTTTATAGAAAATGGTCTGATTACTGGATATGAAATACAGTGTGTAGAGGACATGTAGTAATTTTTCAGTGACAAAACCTCAGCATATGTCCCCCTTTTCATAGCCTTGTGCTGCTTCTACATGAAAGTCACCGCTAGTGCTGTGTTCATGCCACCATTATGCTTTATCATATCACACACACAAGTAATGATATAACCAAACATACCTTCACATTTCAAAATATTTAGCATACCTCTGGGATCTCAATTATTAAAATACATAATTTACTTTCAGTGTAGTCGCTACCTAGAGATCCTAGCCTGTATGGAAGAGCATGAGCCTGCTTGAAGAGAAACTTGGCTTTGATTTAACTTATGGCATACATCCCAAAATGTGCCTGACTATGTATTTTCAATACCATGAGGATGTTAATGCAGGTGGCGCAATTACAGGTAAGCTTGTCTGCACCAATCTTGCTCAAAAGAATAAATACTGGCCATAAACAAAATCAATAGTTTGAAGAGCTATGCTTTGCCTGTCTCTTTTCCATAGACATACACAATGTTTGTAATCTACTATCCATCCATGGATCATATCTGCTCATGATCATATCTAGGTGAGCCCTCATGACCTATCTCTTCAGGGTTGGATTGATTCATGGAAGTCATGGAGAACAATGACTATTAGCCACAACAACTGTGATATTGCCTCTAAAGGCCGTATGTTGGGAGACCGTTGGGTTTCTTTGTGCAGTTAGTTGGCCACTATGAAAACAGTCAGTTGAATTAGATGGGCCAAGAGTTGAAGGGTCTGATCCAGTAAGAGACTGTTTTAAGCCTTTTTTCTACCTATTTAAAATGAAAATACATTACCAACCTTCACATAGCAGCATTTACATTCCTCTATAATCCATATTGACTTCTGATTATTTTAATGTGTGGACAATGAAGTCCAGAGGGAGATTAAAAATAAACCAGAATTGTGAGGAAAACAAGGTAGAGGAAGAGGTAGTCTCTACATAGACTAATGACTTAACTATGAAGAAGCTTAAAAGTAAAAACAAAAAACTTGCCAAGAAGACAAATTGGGAGTCAAACAAATGTTGAAGTTCATGTACAACTAAACTTTCTTAAAAGATGGGTTCTGGAATTAAAGTTCTGATTAATGACAACCATCTGTTCTTTTCAACAGATGGGGCCAGCCTTTGTGTTAATAAGAATACAGACCCACAAATGTAGTCAGCAAACCACATCGAAGTATGCAGACTTCTCCTCTAGGGTCTATAAATGGACTGGGTCCTTTTTGTTCTGAGTTTCTATAGAAGCATCCATCGATGAATTTAGCACATTACCAATCATGAAAATAACATTACTGGTAACGGTCAAACTAATTAAACTCAAGTGGAGAAAACCCAGACAGACTTTTGCTTACATTATATGAAGACAAGGTTGATTTTATCTGGCAGCACTAGATTTCTTGGCAACTGTTTAGCCTCTCAACAGTAAAAACAGATTTTCCAGTTTAGAGAGTAACCTTATTACATTTTTTGTGCCCAGAATTAGAATGGGAATTTCCATGGCTCACTGGGAGAGCAAAGACTGCCTAGTATTGCTGAAAGTTCTGTATTTGATCATGGTATGTTTGGGCAGCCAATCAGACTGGTGTTAGGAAAGACCTCTACTGAGATTTTAAAGATCGAATGCCTATAATATTAAGTAATAGTGCCCTAAATTCACAATTGTAAAGCATTTGCCTTTTATTCCTTATTAAATATTCTTGGCTCGTATTGATTCAAATCTGTGAAGTTTTTGCTAATATCTGATAATTTGGAGGACTTTTCTCAACTTCAAACAGAACGTTGCCTTTCTAATGCACAATAGTGTCAGTATAATCATCTCACCAGGGGCAGGTTCTATTTACCTTTACTACCAGTTCGCATCGCTCCCGTACTGAATGTAGATAATTGAGGGGAAAAAATGGATTTCAACAACTGTAGAATCAGGCTGTAGCATAACAAAATTGACAAAAGTGAAGGGGGTCTGAATCAGGGGTGCTATTCAGCAGGTTCTGACAGGTTCTGGAGAACCGGTAGCAGAAATTTTGAGTAGTTCAGAGAAAATTTGAATTCCACCACTGGTCTGAATATTTTCTGAATGCACTGTGTGAAAAAAGTCACGAGTCACTTTTTTCACTAACTTTGAATGGTCACTAAATGAACTGTTGTAAGTCGAGGACTACCTGTATTACAGAGTCAGGTAATCCCCTTTTATTGCTAAGCTATGATCATTACAACAGAACTCTAGAAAGGAGAAAGGTCTGGAACCTGAATATTGAGAGAAGATGTTCCTCTCTCCACAAATTTAATGTACAATTGAATGTACGATTGGACTTGCATTCTTCATCCGGATGGAATTCAGGGAAACCTGAATGATTGCACTGAACTTTTAATGCTCTTGCTACATAGATGTGGAGTCAAACAAGGTTGGTTTATGATCTCCATAAAGAAACACAAAACATCTAGCAGCGCCAGATGGAGATTCTTGATCTGTTTAGAAAAAGGAACAGCAAAGCCACTGGGGCTGAAATGATGAATAACAGCAGATGAGCTGAAGAGCTCCAGATGTACAAAATGCAACCTTTAATATTTCTGGAATTAAGGACCTCTCTCAGAACTCAGGGGTCATCTACAGAAGTTAAATGAAGCAAGATGAAAAACCAATGAAAAGATGCACATCTTTGTAGTACACATAAACTGTGGAAATCTCTGGCAATGCAATCATATGAGAAATTGCCCCAAATTTAGATGATTTTAAAGACTAGCTGGAGACAAATAAATAGAAACAAAATGTTTATTGGGAACCAACATAATTACGTTAAATCAAAAGACAATAATTGCTTAGGGCTATTCATTTATGTCATCTAAACAGTAATTCATTACAGCATGTATTCACATGCAATATATTCGTATACAAATAGATGTTAATGCAACGTCCTCAGCTTACTGCCCTCCAGATATTTAGGTCTTCAGATCCTATTATCTTTCCATTATCCTGTGCTGGCTAAAATAATAGGACCTTAAATCTAGAGAATACTTATTTGCATTTTAGTTCTAAAACCACATATTCACAATAGGTGATTATAAGAAAATTGACAATACAAACATCCCTTGTAATTTTCAGTGATAGGGGAAAATGTGAACTCAGTTCAACTCAGAAACATGTTGGGAGACTGGCTGAATTCCATGTTCAAGGCCTTCAGATGTTCATAGTCAAATTGATAAACTAATGAGAAGAGAGAGAGAAAGAAAAACCCAAATGTTATATTCGATATCTTCCACTTTATCAGGAACTGGAAACTTTCTGCCTGTTCATATTTCAAATGGGTGACATCTGTGAATGTCTATTCATGAGAAGCACTATTGTTATGCAAAGTATTCTGTAGCTGAATAGAGAAATAAGTTAGTGCTCTGTCTCAAAATTATATTCTGGCCATATAAATACCACACACAGAACAGCCCACAGCACATAGAGAGGTTTCCTGAGGATGGGCTCCAGCTTGGAAGATAAAACCTCTGGTCCCGATGACCAAGCCAGATTGGATTCTGCAACATGCCTAAGGTTAGCCCAAAAACATCATGACCAAGTAGATACCATGTTTCTCCCAAAACACGACCAACCCCAATAATAAGGCCAACCCTAATTTGGGGGTTGGGCCTAATATTACCCCTACCCTGAAAATAAACCTGGGGAGGATGGGTGTGGCCAGCACGAGTGGCAGTGTGGGCAAGGGGTGTGTGTGTGGGGCAACCGTCTGGCTGCAGCTGCAGCCCGCTGGTCCCTTAGGGCAGCGCAAATACCACTTTTGCCCTTCTCTTTCTGGGCGCAGCACTTCTGCTTGTTGGGCTACTTCCCTGAAGTCGGCAGCTCCATGGCCAGCTGCTTTGATTTTTCCCTCTTTTTGGGAGGTGAACGGGAGGCTTTTTGGCAAATGGGAGGAAAATGGAGAGAGGGATTTTGCTGCCTGTCATCCATTCCTCAAGCTCAGCACAGACTGAGGGAATCAGTCTTGCAATCATATTATAAGCAGCTGCGTCCTCTTCGCTGATGATGTAAAACTATTTAACACTGACAATACTGCTGCCCTACAAAGCGACCTTGACTATGTGTCAGAATGGTCAAACAATTGGCAACTTCAAATCTCAACCAACAAATGCTCTGTCTTACACATTGGCAACAAAAATCAGAACACCAAGTACAAGCTGGGCAGATACGACCTCGTAGACGACCCTCACTCTATCAAGGACCTAGGAGTACTCATCTCAAACAATCTAAGCCCCAGAGCTCACTGTAACAACATTGCCAAAAAGACATTAAGAGTTGCTAACCTAATTTTGTGAAGCTTCTTCTCTGGTAACATTATACTACAAACTAGAGCATACAAAACCTTTGCCAGACCAATTCCCAAATACAGCTCATCTGCCTGGAATCCACACTGTATATCGGACATTAATACAATTGAGCAAGTCCAGAGGTATTTCATGAGAAGAGTACTCCACTCCTCTGCTCACAATAGAATTATGCCACCAGGCTTGAAATTTTGGGCTTGGACAACTTAGCACTACGCTGCCTATGGTCTGACGTAAGCATAGTACACAAAATTGTCTGCTACAATGTCCTCCCTGTCAATGACTACTTCAGCTTCAACTGCAATAATACACGGGCAAACAATAGATGCAAACTCAAGGTAAACCGCTCCAAACTCGACTGCAGAAAATACGACTTCAGCAACAGAGTGGTCAATGCCTGGAATGCACTTCCTGACTCTGTTGTTACATCCTCAAACACCCAAAACTTTAACCTTAAACTGTCTACCGTGGACCGCACCCCATTCCTAAGAGGTCTGTAAGGGGGCGTGCATAAGCGCATCAGTGTGCCTACCGTCCCTGTCCTACTGTCCCCATTTATTCGTACTCATATCCTGTGTCCATGTCCATGTTTATACTTATACCGGTTTTCTCGTACATGTTTGACTAACTAAACAAACAAACAAACAAACAAATTTACCTCCAAATTTAATCCCATATACTAAAGAAACAAAGAAACAAAGACTAGAGACCACTTGCCCCTTCCTCCTCAACCTTTCCCATGTATTAAGAGTAACTGGTAGGCTGGTAATTGAGGCAGAGTGAGAAGAGAAAAATAAGTTGGAAATCCACTAATCACTGTGCTTACAGCGTCCACAATATAGTTATGTAGACAATACCACTTCATGGCTGCATTGTGGAGGCAGATTGTAGCCCAGTCTCGGAGGCCATCTTGCATTTTATGTGACCCTGCTTTTAAGCGACCTCAAGAATTGAATGAATGCACAATAACATAGCAAGGCATGAAGAACCATCTTAAGGAACCATCTGAAAGGAAGTCACCTCTTCATTTAGCTCCATTATGTCCCCAGTATAATATTCCAGTAAAAAGGGAATTGAGGAAAGCAGAAGAGGCAAAAGAAAAATGAAAAATCCTATCTTCAAACTATCTCTACTGACAATGTTTTGCTTTCGTTACCTCATTTATATGGAGGTTAATGAAATCTTTGTTTTCCACACATAATGCCTGGAATACTCCTGCAAGAAGAATTTTACTGTTATTTTCAGCCACTGAAATATTCAAAACCTCTTTTTCAATAAAATGTCAAACTTAAAGCAAATGTTAATATTAATAGGTAAGATTCCAGAAGTCCCAGTGGGAAACTTTGATGATGTCTGCAAAACTGAAGATTATTTCAGACATTTCTTCATGGCAGATAAATGTTCTTTATTAGTTAGTGACAAAAATGAAGGTGACATTTGGATATTTTTGAAACAACCTAACATGACTTTGAGTTACCTTGATTAATGTCAGGATTTTCAAATATATACCACTGGGACTTTTCAGAATTTAGGAATGACATGCAGGGGTGGGTTCTACTTACCTTTACTACCGGTTCGCAGCAGAGCATGCGCAGAAGCATTTTGATGACGTCAGGGTCAGTGGGCGGAGCCTCCCGCCGGTTTTACTACCAGTTTTATAGAACCAGTGCGAACAGGGGGCAACCCACCACTGATGACATGTCCATTCATCAGGTTTCTATTACTAATTTTGTAAGCATTCTGTAGATGGTTCTGTAGAATTCTGCCTTTCATGAAATTGCTTAACGCATTGTAAGCCGCCCTGAGTCTCCAGAGAAGGGCAGCATATAAATTAAATAAAAATAAAAATAAATAAAAAATGATCTCATGTGGATATGAAGTCACATGACCTGCACAATGAGTATATGGTTTCTAACTTGTATTCCATATATGTAGACCATCAAAGCTATAATCCTATAGATAGTTCCTTAAATATATTCATTCTGAATTTACAGAATTGATGTCCTTATTTTGTATAACTATCTTAAATTTTTAATTAAGTCCCAAAGAATGCAAGAGGACTTATTTCTGAGAAAACATGTGGAAGGTTATCCATTGTTAGGATTTAACTGATTCAAATTCTGATTGATTTTTTTGTGGGGAAAAGAAGAAAAATGAGGTCATGATAAATTGTTTGAAAGGATTAGAATAAAAATAATACATGATAGAGAAAATGTAAATGATGCTGCGACCAAAGAGATTAACTTATATTTATACTTAAAACTGCTGTAAAATAAAATTGGGAGAAATTTCTTTATAATCTTTTGTTCTTTTCTTTGATTTCTCTACTTTTATCTTTTTCTTTTTTCACTTTCTTTCAATGTAAATATTAGTAGTTCTTGTTAGTTTTTATTCTGTACACAAAATTTCTATAAATTTTTATTTAAATAAAAAGATGATTTTTTTAAAAAAAGGATTTAATTCATTCAAAACCAAATTATGAATGAAGTTAAAATAACTGGAATGATCGTTCATGGTGCATCACATATTACTGCTGATAAAAATGCACTCAGTAAGGAAACAAATGGCACTATGAAGAAATACTCACTGCTTGCATTTTCTAAGCGAATTAGGCAGTTTAAGAAGTCATCAAATTCAATCTGTTGCTGATCATCTGAATACCTTAACACAATCAGCTGCAGCAGATGGTTATTGAGCTGCAATCCTTAAAGAAAGGTAAATATGAGGGTTTTAAACTTTTTTGGGGGCTAATCTTCAATCCAGTAATTTGAAAACATTCTTTTAAATGATATTGTCATAATCCATGCAAAGTTTGGCAATCTGAGAAAAATGGTTGTTATCTTCAAAACATATTTTTGGTCTTATAAGTGAGTGATACAGACCAGGGGTGGGTTCTACTTACCTTTACTACCGGTTCGTATCGCGCCTGCACATACGCAGATCACCTATGATGACGTCCGAGTCAGTGGGCAGAGCCTCCTGCCAGTTTTATTACCGGTTCTTGCAAACCGGTCTGAACCGGGGGCAACCCACCACTGATACAGACCAATTCCTAGCAAGGCACTCAGGTTACACATATCTTTTCATCTCACTTAATGCAAGGATTCTCACCCTTGGCAGTTTTCAGTTGTGTGTACTCAGCTCCCAGTTTCCCTTGGCCAGCAGGCTGGGGAATTCTGGGAATTGAAGTCCACACAACTGAAAGCCACCAAGGTTGAGAAATACTGGCACAGAGTATGATCCTGGGGAGAATTATACATATACCCAAATATATTATTTTGAGAAGAGAGAAACAAAGGAAGAAGCTCCTCTATACTTTTCACCATCCTGTCCTGTTGTGCGACCTGTTCAATAACCTGCTCATTGCTGGATCAGAAATATGTCCAAAATAATTGACCTTATTACGGACTTCTTAAAACCCAAGTCTGAAATGGATAGTTGAACTGAAGGTACTCCTTCTCTTCTAATCTCCACCACATAGTTAGGATGCAAGGGTGACTTCTCAAATTGGAGCTGCATTCAACTATGTAGTCTTTTTATTTTTCTTTGCATCACTTACAGGGACAGATGCATTTGTGAAATACATAGTAAAGGGATGTGGAAAAGTCCCCATCTTGTCCCTTCAAACTTAATCAGGCCACTACAGATTGATATTTTTTTTCTCAAGATGTCAATACTTAAACCAAAACAAATTGTGGGTTTTATAGCCATGGCAGAAATAGCCTTCCAGATGAATGTACCCCATTGGAGTTGATGTAGATTCCATTGGTTGGCTGTAATAAGCTCTGAGAGATGTTCTCCGGGTTATAGGAATGGTTATTAAAATGGCAAATGCCGAATGCTTTACTGCATCAACATATGTGTTATAATCTAGTAGTACCGTAATTCACTTCGTCTTCCTCCTTTGCATCTCTTCTAGAGAACAATGCACAGGATGACTGAGGCCTGGTGGGAAAATTGCCCTACTCATTCCATTGAAATCCATGTGTCAGTTGGACAACTTCACTTCATCTGTGACTACGTGGAGTGGAGTGGAGTGGAGTGGAGTGGAATGGAATGGAATGGAATGGAATGGAATGGAATGGAATGGAATGGAATAGAATAGAATAGAATAGAATAGAAT
>JANHZT010004132.1:281665-292143 GCA_032468215.1 Stegonotus admiraltiensis | reverse complement strand
GGCTGTCTCAGGAATTCTGGGAGTTGAAGTCCACAGGTTGTAAAAGAGCCACATTTGCTCATCCCTTGACTAGACAATCTCTAAGGTCCCTTCCAACTCTCTTATTCTGTTATTATGTACCATGGATATGTAATTTGTGGCACTCAAATATCATTGACTGGACTAGATGCCGACCTGGCCACATCTGGCACCACAAAATTTGGAATTTACCTCAGTATTTAAATATCCTCACCATATAGGTAGACCTTGATTTACAAACACAGTTGAGGCCAAAATTTCTATTGCTAAATGAGACAGTTGTTAAGATGGTTTTGCCCCATTTTATGACCTTTCTGGCCACAGCTGTTAAATGAATCGCTGCAGTTCAGTTAGTAACAAAATTGATAATGAATCTGGCTTCCCCATTGAGTTGGCTTGTCAGAAGGTCACAAAAGGTGACCACATGAACTTGGGACCCTGCAACCATCATAAATATGAGTCAGTTGCCAAGCATCTGAATTTTGACCACGTTACCATGGGGATGATGCTGCAACAGTTGTAAGTGTGAAAAACGAAAGTGTAAGTTACTTTTTTCAGTGCCTTTGTCACTTCGAATAGTCACTGGTTGTAGCTTGAGGATTACCTATATTTATTTTTATTCTTCCAGAAAATAATTCCAAATCATATCCTTCTTTAGGATTCAAGCCCATATGTTACTAGAGCATCCACTCAAGTAGGGCATTGTAATCTGTCCTGCACTGATTTGGGTACCTAGATACAAGACACCAAAAAGAATAAGAAATTAATTAGGTGGTGGTAGCTTAAGTAGGTATGATTACAAAAGAGAAGGGACCTTTAATATACCACAGAACAAACTATTTGTGCACAACACAGAAAGGGAGCTGTGTCGCATTTCTGTGCAGAATTCCAAATAGATACAAAATCAAAGTAGGTATTTGCCAAATTATTATAGGGAAAGTGTTGCTTTTGCTTCATCTTGATGAAAAGAGCCACTTTTAGTGGACATTATAAAAAGATCTGATCAAGTGCTTGAGCAGAAAGGAGCAAGCACAGGTATCATGTCTGAATTTGGGTGCCTTTTTAAATACACACAATGGCATGGTTGTCACTTTAATGCAACTCTCTCTTCCTCCTACACCCCAGACTTGAGAGATAACCACTACTCCCTTTGTCAAGACAGAGAAGCAACCAAGGCAACCAGTCCCATTTCCCTTCCAGTTTATAGTGGCAAATCCAGCCCCAAATCTTCCAGAAGTCCGTAACCATCACTTCTTGGAATTTATTTATTTATATTTATTTATTAGAATTTGTCAAACAAAAATGAGAACAAGAATAAAAGGGGAAAAAAAATACAATGACAGGGACGATAGACACAATCGTGCACTTATGCACACCCCCTCTACTGATTATTTAAGTATGAAGTGACAACTCTTTCATAATCTTGTGCTTTGCCCTTTCCCCTCCCCTTTCTTTCTTCCTTCTGCAGAGAGATTCACTTGACTTTCCCAAGGATGTCCTTTACAAGCATATACGACCTTCAAGAACTCCTTGTGAAACAGGGGATGCCTAATCTTCTTGGAAAAGAAGCCAATCTCAGATTGCTAAGCAGTAGTAATGTGACCATTGGAAAGGTATGACATCATTGACTTTTGCTCTTTGTAAGCATATAAAGCTATTGGTTTGGACCATGTATTCAGTATCCAAGGACAGATAATATACAGTAGATCAGGGATGGGGAACCATGGCCCTTTTATGACTTGTGGACTTCAACTCCCAGAATTCCTAAGCCAGCCATGGATGGATGGATAGATGGATGGATGGTTGTAGATAGATGGATGATAGATAAATTGTGGCACAAACCATATGTGCCTTCTACAAACATTATACAACTTTTTTAAAATCCAAGTTTCTAAATCTCTTTATTAGCACTTTTAAAATACTTTTTCATTTATTGGGCTTTTTTTTCATTTATAATCTTAGCACTACGGCCTACTGACTCAGATTTACTATCTTTGTTTTTTGCTTACAGATCATAAATCAGCAACTTTTTGAGCTCAGCCCCAGTGAGGAAGATCAAGTAGAAGCTCACACAGAAGAACATGCCAGCAAGACACTTAAAATAACATTGAACAAGCCATTTCAGTTCGCAGTGTATGAAAAAGAATCGGCTGCATTGATTTATTTTGGCCAAATAACAAATCCCCTAAAAGAAACATAAATTCTGGATGGGGGTGGGGGAACAGTTTTCTGTAATCCTTTAATCTTTTTCCTGCAGTACTTAGTTTTTATGTTGTTTTTTAAAATCTTGCTTTGAAAACTAATGCATCTTTCAGAAATAAACTTGACAAATTTATCAATAGAACTTTATAAAAAAAATACTGGTTTACATCGTGATTAATAAAGTGCTCACATCTCTTAAGACTATTATAAGAAAAAGTAGATCATTTTCCATTTACTGAGTGATTTCAGTGTGTACTGGGTTTAAGCCAAATATATAAATTTTAATTCATAGTTTATGAATAGCAAACCCAACTATTTTGGCTTATTCAACAATGTATGTGAATCTAATATTCCCTGTGAAAGAAGTCTGCCGCTCAAAAATATGGGGAATAATATATCCAGAACAGAGAATTTAGTAATCTGTTTCTATATTCTTTTTAAAGACATTTAGCCATGTCTGTGTTTAATTGTCGCACAACTAAGTTTAGCTAAATTGGGATATTACAATTAAACTCTATTCATGTCACAAGGATTTACTTCATCAAAGCTGCACACGCAAGTCATGTTTGCATGATATGACTGAGAATTCCCCAACGTACTCACTCAACTTTTTCGGCTAATAGTATACGGTCTAATCTTGGTCAGTAATCGCTTTGCTTGCATTTTTTAGGCCTTTCCGTGCTTTGGTTGTCGGACTTTAACAATTTGTATGAAACATTTAACCATGACCAAATTTAGTATGAAGGCCATGGAGTGAGATATTTATTCTATGCCAGGAGGAACATTCCAAGTCCAGAACAACTTGTGAAAAAAAGAAGAAGAAAAATTAAGTAGCTTAATCTGCAAGGTTAATACACCTGCTTTGTGTCTAAAAATCATTAACTCCCACTCCACAAGCATGGGAAAAAATACCCATCATTAAAAATAAATGTAGGCCTCAATCTGAATTGTTTGAACCATACAATGGTTGAAATTCTTGAGTATCTGGTCATATCCTCTGAGACACACATTGACTAGGAAAATAAAGTGGTAGTCGGGTGCACTTCTTGGTCATAACAACATTCCAGCTCCAGCTTTGAATTGACGGTGGGAGAGTTCAGGACTGCTGGATCCACTATCCAGAGCAGGGTGCTGAACACAAGCATTTACAACTAAAGTGTTTATACATTTTATACACTTGTCTATAAATTTATTCTGCGTGCCAGAGGTTCCACACCAAAATTCACATGTTTGCTTCATAGTTTGTCTCTCTTTTTCACCTTGGCATTGTAATTCATAGGTCTATATGCATTCCTTTGAAAGAGGATCCAAACTGGATATTAAACATCCTAATGGAGAATCTTTTTATTTTCCTTTATGGAGAGTCAGGAAAACATAGTTTGTTTGATTGGCATGCTAATGGTAGGCAGAAATGAAACTAATTTAAGGCAAGGCCCTCTCCCCTTTGCTGCCAGTGCTCTGATTGGAAAATTTTAATATCGAGTAATAGCATAAGAACCACTGTGATTCTAGGATACTTTATCTCTGAAGTCATGACAATGCATTTCTTCAAATACTGAACTTTTTCCTGTCAGGATTCACCTATGTTTTCAAATTAGGTACTGGCTACATCATGGCAGCCGGGAGCCACAATTTAGCCTCCCAACCTTCCAGGGATCATGCTGAGTTATAATGACCTCACGGAAGGAAAAAAAATCTCTTTCAGAGTTTCAATGATGGAAATAGGGATTTTAATGGAAATAGGATTTCCTGAGAAGTAAACAGTTTCCCATAGCCACTCTAAAATGCCTAGCAAGGCTATAAAAGAACTCTTTAATTAGCTTTGAATTCTGAGGTTTTGAAATGATACAGTAAACCTCGAATAAATACAACAACTCTATCTCTATAATTTGCTTATTGTATGCCAACAAAAGAAAAGTAGCAGGTAGTCTGAAAACACCTTCAAAGAAAAGCCACTCAGGGAGACATTTGATTTTCTTCACAGGATTAGTGAAACATTTTGACTCAGAATAAAAGATGCCACCCGCTGAGGAAAAATTTCAAAATCGTTTTCTTTTTAGAAAGCCAAGAATAGTTCTTTATAAACTCAAAGTAATATGATTCAAACTAACCTTAGTCGTCACAACATTGCTACATTTTTACTATTTTTATCACAAAACATAAAAACACACAAGTCATAGGAACATACTTAACACCACTGTTTATTCTAACAAAATTTACAAAAAGACAAAATCCTTTTTGTTCATTTTAATCATCTTAAATTCATTTTTTCTGCATGATAATAATTTACAATAAAAATAAAAATATTTCCATAATCCTATGGCAGAATACGTAGAAATATATAAATTGCCTTCCATATAATGGAAAACCAAGATAAACGTTCTCCCCTGTATGTTTCTTTATTTTTGCGAAATGAGTTTTTCTATTTTGAGACACATTTAAATCTGCTGCTGAAGTTGCATTAGGAAGCACTTTTTTTTTTTTGCTAAACAGTATTTGGCAAAGGAAAGTAAAAATAAAAAATAAACTTTTTTTCTTTTTTGGAAGTTAAGTCTCTTCATTAAAAACCTGGAGATTATGTTATGTTTGTTCGGTGGCTATCTGATCTTTAGCAGCTTGAACAATCTCCGAAAGAGTGGAAAAACTTCTAATGTTGCTCAGCTGAATCCCCATCTTCTCCACCTAAAACAAAATATCAGATTTACTAATTATTGCTGTGTAAGCAACACCAGAAATATTTCAAATGTAATAGAAAATCTACAATATGAGAATTAAATTTCAAGAAGTTACACACACACCCTCCAAACTCCTCCCCTTCCCCTACCAATCATGCTGTGAAATAAACTGGAGCAATAGCAAATGACCGGCCAAAAGATACCAAAAGCAAGAGAGAATGACTGTCCAAAAAATTTTGAACTGATGTTTGTATGGCCAAACTCATTAACAGCTATATTCATGGGAAAAAAAAAACCTTAACTGTTTTTGACATCTAGGTTACCTGCGTTCCAAAATGTTCCACATCTAGAGCTAACTGTAGGCGGATTTTGTTATCATCACTCATGCCTCCAGAAGGGGAGGGATTATTTGCAGTTACAGTTTTTCTGGCTTGTTTTAGCCTTTTCAAGCTCTCTTCCATTTTCTTTACAGAGTTTAGAATATCAGATACAGTATCCAAGTACCTACATGAAGAGGAATTAATGGATTAGATTATGAGCACTTGTGGACAGAACTTTATTTAGAGGGGGAGATTCTAAAAGAGTGTATACTGTGTATGTAGTAGTTATACTGTGCCTATAGAAGGGAGCAGAACATGCAGTGCATTAAGAAAGTATTCAGACCCCCTTCACTTCTGTGATGCTTGCAGTCTGATTCTACAGTTGTTGACATTCATTTTTTTTCTCATTAATCTACACTCAATATTCCATAATGACAAAGTGAAAACAGAATTTTAGAAATGTCTGTAAATTTATTAAAAAGGAAAAAAAACCCTGAAATGCACTGTAAGTAAATATAGAGAAATGAAGTTACGCTCTTTCTCTCCCATTTAATTCAACAGTAACTGAAAATTACTGATTTTAGCCTGGAACATGCCCTATTTGAATTATACTTTAGCTTTTATCTATACCATAGGATGATTCTTAAACCCTAGAATATCACCACAACATTCTGGTTCCTTTATACATGTAGTACAGGTTCCTTTGTACATGTAGTATAGATAATTGCAACAAAATACTCCTATTGTATTTCAACGGTACAGAATTTCAAAAGACACACAGGCTTAGGTCTCAGAAACAAACTGAAATATATGAAATAACTACAAAAAGGGACATAAAGAAGGTCCTTACACCAAGACAATCCATTGGTCCGCCAGAGCAATTACTGCCTATGCTGACCGACCATAGTTCTTATATATCACTTTATATGTCACCTTATTAAGAGTCATGGTGGCTCAGTGTTTAGAACACAGTACTGCTGCAGGCTTCCTCTGCTGACTACCAGCTGCCTGCAGTTCAGCAGTGTGATTCTGAGTGGCTCAAGGCTGACTCAGTCTTCCATCCTTCCGCGGTCGGCAAAATGAGGACCCAGATTGTTGGGGTCAATATGCTGACTCTGTAAACCGCTTAGAGAGGGCTCTAAAGCACTGTGAAGCAATATGTAAGTCTAAGTGCTATTGCTATTTCACAAACAAGTCTTCTATAGGCCCACCACAGATTCCAAAGTGTAAACCTAGACTTTTAAAAAAACATATTTTGCTGCATTTCATTTAAATTAAACATAGCACAATATGTTCTGTATTACTGAGATTTCAAAATCCCACATCAAAATTCCCCATCTCTCAAACTGAAGGGTCTGTGCACACCTTCAGATGCCGCTTACTTAGAACTTCCAACAGCCAATAGAAAAGAATACACGTCTCTCAGCTGTGTGGTCCTTGGTACTCTCTGAGCTTGGTTGTTTGCTTGCAGACATTTCATTTACCGACTAGGTAACATCACCAGTACTGGTGGGGGAAGGAGGAGGACTGCTCTGTTTGTAAACACTAGCTTGCTGTTTATATACAATAACCTGACTTGGTAGTATTGGTGGGGGTATGGTTTCTCTTTGGTAGTTCCTTATCTTTTAAATGGTTTGTAAATGTGGTTCAAAGAATTACAAAGATCCCCACAGTGGCAGGGTAAGTTACTGTATATAAACAGGAAACTTCACACTCACCAGGACTAATGATGTTCACCTAGTTGGGTAATGAAACATCTGCAAACAACAAAGCTCACATCAAGGACTCCAGTTCCAACAGCCCCAGTCATTATGACCAATGATGGGTAAAGTTAGGAGTTATCATTCAGGAACAAACCTCTTCCTTTTTCCCCATCACTACTAAGAGAGAGTGTCACCACATTTTTCTTAGAAATATTCATATCAATTCACATCCACCAAAGTGAATCAAATGACGCCAATTTTCTTAGACCAGTGATGGCAAACCTTTATGGCACCGAGTGCCCAAACTGGAACACGTGTTTAAGCATTTGCACATGTGCGCTGGGGCACCGGAAGACCAGCACACTGGCCAACTGATCTTTGGATTTCCGACGCTCCAGTGTGCGCAAAGATCAGCTGGCCAGCGCACATGCATGTGCTGGAAAACAGAAGAGCAACTGGCGACATGTGCCACCTCTGGAGCACGTGCCATAGGTTCGCCATCATGGCCTTAGACTGTCCACGATTAAATTTATCTCCTGCTGGTAGAAAACCTTCACAATGTAACTGTACATTTTTTGGTTTCTACGCACACATACACACACAAAATGTGCTACCAAAGGCCTACTCATGGAAATGGCAGCACATGTATGTTTTATTTATTTATATGTAAAGATTTGGATTTTAGAGATGTGAATGGAGATTCCAAGGAGGCTTATGCCATTTTAATGGTGTTTATCAGGAAAGCTTTTTGATACACAGTAATGAGCTGTGGATGCAAATAATCTGTGAATTTTCAACAAATTCCTATAGAGTTAGTCTGGCAACGTTCTACTTAAAATGTCACTTACTTCTGTGTGCTTGTATTGAGGGCTCCTTCCAGCCATTGCTCAATCACAGCTGGCTTTAATGTATCTTTGTAATCATTCTTCAGCTGATGGAAAGGTTTAAGGGCACTGTCAACATAGGACAATGCCTGGGTTGGCACTTCCTGATTATTGATGTATGAGACGTGACAAAATAACAAAAAACAAGAAAAAATCTTATTAAGCATCTACAGCAAACCTTAACATGACCATTTAGAAAGACGAATGGTTAATTGTTCATGCACAGCAGTCTTAAAATTTATTCAGGAGCAACAGACAAATATTCCAATGAATAATCTGTGATAATATTTAAGGCAATTCTGGTTTCTAGAGAAAAATGGCAAAGCATGCCACACCTACATGGTCTTTCAAGCAAACATATTTTTCCAATCACAATTATCCCAATTTGTATCGAATTAACACATGTAGACCCAAACAGAAATAGCTGACAAAGAAATGAAATGCCTAGTCAAAGGATTTAACCCTGAACAATATTATACTATCAAACACCTTAACAGTTTCAGTAGCAGCAAATTGGAATTAAGCCAAGTACTGTATGACACAGTTTGAGCCATTCTAGCACATTAATGGCAGTGCTGGCTTTCTTCGTCTATAGGTGGGTGTAGTGGGAAATAGGAGACCTCTGATGTTGGGTCTCTTTATTTACTTCTGAGACAGTCCCTTGTCAGCTAATAACCACTTATCTGGAAAAGAGATGCATATTGACAGATCAAAGCAACAGCATTGATGCCCTGCCAGATTCTACTTTAGAAAATCGGAGTGCAATAAGAGTCAAGAGGAACCAGAAGGGTATTTTAGTTTGTACATCACCCTCTCTTTCCTAGGTCAACATGGAGTTAGAAAAATAGAAAATAATAGAAACAGAAAAACATGGAAATGGATAATGGGGGCAAATGAATATGATACTACATACAGCTTCTCTTTCAATAGCCTTTGAGAGACTGACTTGTCAGTTTAGTAGAGTACAGGCATCTTTGCAGACTTAAAAGGTTATTTTATGTTAACATTTATATACTTACACACACTCACAGCTTAGAGGACCCCATTATAATAGTTATTATAATGGCCATTTATATTGTCTGTACATATACACACATGTATTTTCAAATGGGAAAAAAATACCTTGTTAGTTCTTCTATACAGTCTTGGGATTTCCAGGGCACTTTTCAAGCAGTTAAAGCAGGAATCATTTAAGTCCTGAATAATCTTACTGTTTAAGGTTGGACAGGAACCTAGTAAAGAATTCTTTGAGTCTTCTAGTGCTCCTATTGAAGAAATATATACATTTATACATGGTAAAATCTAAATACCCCAAGCCAATCTTAAGGTATATGGCTATTTTACAACTCCTCTGAGTTGCCTGCTCTCTTAACTATACTTGGCAAGTGTCCAAGTGAGTCAGAATTCTCCAACCCTCCTTCATTCACCTCCATACATTCCCTCTTTTGTTTCATTTTAGAATCAAGTTGTTTACAAGTGTAATTGAAAGATCTGCAAACACTAGCAGAGAAATATGCTTAAGAACCAGTTATGTTTTTATCCCAAAGATATAGGGAGGGAAAAGAAGACTAAGCAAGGCTGTAGGGAATCATCTTCAAATCCATTCCCTCAAACATTGAGAAATTACTTCAATTTCAATTTTCCTCATTCAATTTAACATTTTCTGTCTTTGTAAAACATTGCCTGTTAAAATATATTTATCGAAAGTTGAATACATCGAGAGAAAGAGATACACAAATCTTTTACCTGAGATACAAGCTATATTCTTGAAGCCAATCATGTCAAGTTTTGGTTTGATCATTTCCAAAAGTTCAGGAAGCTGAATGAAAAATATGCAAGGTGTTATGACTATATAACCTTCAGATATCTAACACACCCATGCAGAAAAGTTCTTGTAATGTTTCTGCAATTCTCTTTGCTGAAACACACACATCAAATAAAGAAGGCACCAGTGACATCTTACAATAAAGGATTCTGTATCTGTGCACAACCCATGTCCCCTTAAACAGGTGTACTGACATAATAATAATGAGCTGTTTAACCAAGTATGGAAAAAGAATAAAAATGTATTTAAACAATTTGATTTGAACCCCTTGAAAGGTTTTGCTTCAAAGCTGCATGTTACCAGTTTAATTTTTTTGAACTGATAGGACTAAAGGAGTGAATGCATCACTTGTACTACGTTTACCTCAACGATAAGAAACCAAGATAAAAGTTGATAACCAAAGCAGCTGCCACAAATGGTAAAGAATAATTTTCTTCAGGACACATCATATTTGTAGGTTGTCTGTGTCAGAGAGTCATGTAAATCAGTAACATCTACAAACCCATTCTTGAAGTCGATCCAAATCTGCAGCAACAAACACCAGCTGAGTGGTAGATAGAGAAGGTAAGGGCTGAGCTTCTGGATAAGACTCATTTCCTTGATCTTCAACAGAGTTCAGTGGAGATTCTTTGCTTGCCAATGTTTTTTTATGGTCTTTCACAGTTTCATTAGACACAGGTCTGAGCAGAAGCTATTCCGTTTATAAAAAGAGTGACAAAGAGTAATATTAGAGAGAAACCCATGAACATTCATCTTAGTTTGTCAAATGGAAATGATGGAAATGATAGTGAGAAGTTGCAAAAACATCTTGGGATAAGGATTAAAAAGACATTGAAATATTTGGGTATAAC
>JANHZT010004132.1:263559-279144 GCA_032468215.1 Stegonotus admiraltiensis | reverse complement strand
GCTGAGGAACTCTGGGAGTTGAAGTCCACAAGTCTTAAAGTTGCCAAGGTTGGAGAGCCCTGCTCTACACACAGCAGGGGGAAAAAACAACAACAGAGCATCTAATGACCTACAGTTAGGTCTTTTGACCAAAAAACTTTTCTTTTTCCACTGTTTTGCAATGGACACTGGCACAAAACTCTGCAAATAGTTCTAGAGGACAGAAATCAATAGTTCATTCCGATACCTTGAACACTTTTGTTTAAAAACAATGATAAACTTTTAAGAGGACTTTTTCAATCAGGCTTGTTTCAGAAAATAACTTAGGTGTTGGCAGTGTGTAAAATCTTATTTCCGTTTAACTGAACTCATGGTAATTTCCACCAATTTTTCTGGAGGAATGCCACAGATTACAAAACTAAAATCACACAGAAGTGAAAAGTTTCAATAAAATTAATCAAGAGGTTTTATTGCAGTGTTGCAGTTTAGACTGAATAATTTAAAGTCTTCTTTTCCATGCTATAGGTTCATTTTCACTTCTATACCGAGTTGTTACAGACTACAAAAATCCTAGTCATCTAATGTTTAATTATTTAAACTGATTAATAAAGATTGCATAAACATGGGTAAAAACAAGAGTTCTAAAATAAGAGGCATTTATATATTCAGATGACAGATGTTCCAGAAGGCATACTTTTAGAAGAGTAGTTTCCCCTTACATTTGGGGGACAAAAGGGAGAAGCTCATTTTTAATGCATCTTTTCACTTGCATATTTTAAAATGTTCTTTACATCATCAAAGCATAAAACCAAGACACTGACCTTATTTGAGAATAAACTGGCAAATTCCACTTATCATTAAAGCTCTGGTAGGAAGGATGTAACCTCAATCTTTTAACGCTGGCTTGTGAACCACACTGCCGTTCAAACTTCCTTATAAAATCCATACTTATGTTGTATTTCTGAAGACAAAAAGCATGCATTAAGCTATGTGTCAAATTTCTTTACAAGAGAACTGGCATCATTTACTTCTCTACCCAATCACTTTTATCTCATTTTGAAAAGTACGAAACTAGAAACAATGTCCTATTAGCAATGGAGATGTTTACATGAAGAGAGAATAATATATTTATTATTTTGATTACATTTACATAAAACTGCACTGAATCAGAATGTTACAAGTCTCCTATGGTTTGTTCACCATACCCCAGTTCATATTACAAAGTACGAACATTTTTTTTTACAATAGTATTCATCTATATAAATGAAGAACGTAAGTTAGTTGCAATTGAACAAACTATGTTAAATATATAGTAGTTAAATCTAATAGTCTGTATCCCTTGGTTCATCATTGCAAACTGTGGTGAATATATAAATTTAAAATTACCTCATGAAATAAATCTGGGTTTCCAGGATTAAACATAGACGGCAATTTAATTTCTAAACCACGAACAATTTCTGGCCATACAGAATTTACCAAGAAATCATATCCAGGAACCGTATTCCCTCTTTCACTGCAAGATTAAATCAATATTCCTGCTATAAATAGCTCTAATAAAAAATCAGAATTTACAAAGAGTATTGCATATGTTGCAAGACATTTTTAGAAACAGATTTCTTGAACACTGTGGATTTCTAGCAATTGTAAAATGCATTGGATTCTAACACTAGAATATTTGTGAATATTTAATTTTATTTTTTAATATTTTTTTACAAATATACCTTTGCAAAGAGGTGGCATTTGAGCATAGGGACCATAGGAACCACCTGAGTATACTACGCAGGCATTTTATACCATATATTACTATATAGCATAGTGACAACTTGGTTATATTGTAGTCCACACTGTTTTATTGCAAATGTAAAGGAACATTACGAAGTTATTTTTCTGAAATTTGTTCCAGATGCATAAAGAAGAAAGCATGCCAATACATTTCTGGAACCTGAATAAAAACTATTATGAGCAATATCACTGCAAATTGAAGCCAAAGAATGCTTCCAGATAGGCAGTTCTTAATGTTATCCTTTCATTCTCTTCCAACGAAAATGAAATGTGGGACTGCAGTTGAATTACTGCAGTGCCAGTGGCATTGTGGTTTGTGTGTGTGCGTGCTCATATCCTGTCCATATCCAGAGACTTTCTGCATGCTCTCCATCTGTAACACTTTTTATCCAAGTCCAACTTAGTTTGTAGAAATGAACTGTGAAGATTGGGATGACAACAGGTGATCTAATTTCCTTTCAAACAAGCCCCCCTTTTAATGTTAAATGTTCATGTCATTAAAGCCTCCAGCCCTTTATGTGTGAATGCAGGACACATTTCAACAGAATCCTGGCTTTTCCAGTTACATTTCCAGTGGCCTTGAGAATGATGCGAGAAACTTATTCTTCCTCCCAGAATTCCAATGTCTAAAGTTGTGTAACATCAAATAATAGATTTAAATACATTATATAGTTGCTAGTAATCTCTAAGCAATCTAAAGAAAATAAAATCACTGTAGTTCTAGCTTATCACACAATAAATATTGACAATTTTTAAATGAACGTAAAAGACTAAACTGCTGGATGTATTAAGAAACTTAAGTATTAGCAAAATATAAAATCATATGAAGAACATCACGCCAAATAATTTGAAATGTATTTCTGTAGTCCATTTAGGTAAATTTTAAATATCAATAATTATGACTGCTGCATTAACAATCACAATTAATGATTATAATAATTACAGTTAGAGAGACAGTTTGGTCTAGTGGTTAAAACACAGCCTAGAAAGTATGAGACTCTGAGTTCAAATCCCGCCTTAGCCATGGAAGCTAGCTGAGTGATTTTGGGCCAGTAACTATCCCTCAGCCCAACTCACCTTACCTTATTGTTGTGGGAACAGTGGGAGAAGGAACATAAGTTAGATATATTTACCACCTTAGTTATTAGGAAAAATAATAAAGGTGGATAAGCCAACCAACCAACCAACCAACCAACCAACAAATATTAAACACTCTGTTAACCAATGAATTTAAGAGGCTTGAATTCATTTTATTTCACTATGAATTAAGAATGTATTCTATTAGACTGCAATATAGTTGAATTAGAAATTTATTGTATATCATAGCTGTTACTGTTATTGTATATGCAAATTTGAAAATCATTTTAAAACTGTTAGAACCTGCCTTGAAAACTCAAAGATCATTTTACAAATTGTAGAAAGAAACAGACTTATCTTCTAGCCTATATATTCGCTAATGTAACAATCACCCATTTTTCAAAATATGTGATAAATTCAATACACTAGCTTGGCTATATCTCTTGAGGTGATTTTGGCCCTCATAAACAAACTAGAAAACATGAAACAAGTGGAGTTATAGCTTTTAATGGCCTTCCCTAGGAATGCCATAATTCTCTGTCACATTCACATACATAAATACTACATTGAAATTAAAATAAATCCAGCAGTAACTATCCAAACCACAATGAAAATATATTAAATTAAAGCCCTACAACTCTCAGCAATATTATTTTTGGGGATAACATTCAGAAAAATTGGTGAGAAAAACTGATTGCAGAATACTACTTAAAAGTTAGAAATGAATCCCATGTGAAAAACTTGAAAGTAGGACTGGAAAAAAAATAATTATGCCAAGTAAAGTAAGGATAAGACTAGATTTTCAAGATGACATATAACTAATGTGATTTTTCACATGATTAATCACAAATATAAAGTATTAGTCATGATAAAGTGAGTGAGAACAGAATATTGACACTATTTTTTCTTAGTCATTAAAATGAGCTACTTTGCAAAAAAAAAAAAATACAGTCAGCAGGTTACAAGATATCTATTTATTACTGAAGATAATGAATACTAAATATCTCTCCATAGCCATCATAGCCTCTGTTCATATGATTTAAAGACTGTTTACCAGAAGTTAACAGAAATTTAACAACAAAAAGAGAGATTTGAATTACCTTGAAATTCCTCCTCCTGTTACCTCACGCAACAGACGGCAATGGAGAGGAACAAACTCTAGCAATTTTGAATACATCGTCTGGAGACCATTTGGATGAGACTGAACATACTGTTCTACAATCACCTATGAAAAAGCCTCAATGTCAAACCTCAAACTAAAGTTCAGATTTTTTTTAAAAAAGACACTTTGTCCCCATCCCTGTATGTATCTACAGCATGCTCAATATGTTAAATTTCATGGGAGGAGGATAGTGGTTAATTCAGCCTAAAACATTTATGTTTAATTTTTAATACACATAACAAAATAAACAGCCTTCTTTTATCACTGGTAACTTCAATACTATCTAATAATAATCGTACTGCTTTCTGCTCTAGCTTTTGGAAAATCAGAATTGGAAGGACCATTGAGTAGAGTTGGGAGGGCCACTGAGTCCAAATCTCTGCTCAGTGCAGAAATCCAAATTAAAGTATCCTTAACAGTGGTGGGTTGCCCCCGTTTCGGACCAGTCATATAGAACCGGTAGTAAAACTGGCAGAAGGCTCTGCCCACTGACCCTGACGTCATCAGAAGTGATCTGTGCATGCGCAGAAGCAAGGTGCGTGCGTGATCCCGTTGCAAACCGGTAGTATAGGTAAGTAGAACCCACCCCTGATCCTTAACATATATCATCTCCAATTTCTGTCCATCCAGTCTCTGCTCTAATACTTGCATAAAAAAGGAATTCACTCTTTTCCTCCTTTTGAAAAAACAAGTCTCAGATATGGTTAGTATCTATTCTTCCATCAGTCCCCTCTAGCATCACTTACCTCATCTATATATGGCTTCACAAGGACTTCACCAACTAATGCCTCAGCATCCCGCGTTTTGTCTATTGTTGCATAGGTACGTAGGCAATGTCGTATTATGTCGATGTTGGAGGTCTGAAGTCCTTCTAATAGCAGTCCTTCTAGAGACTGCTGCAGTGTTGCTGTTATGCCAACTATACGCTATGATTTTCAAAACAGAATGAGGATAATTGTTAGCTGTATTGGAAAAATGAATGAGATTCATTAATACTGTTTATTTATTTAAATACATATTATTCTCAAGAATAATATAATTAGTATCAGATTAAACAAACTGATTATCAGTCATGGTTTGCTGACTAACAGTCCATTGAGGTTTAAGTGACAAAGCATTTGTTAGTTTTTAAGGCATCCTGAGACTTTATTGTTACTATTACTGCAAGCAAGAGAATAATATAGCAACAGAAAAGGAAACTAAGATTCCATTTAATTAATATTCAAATCTAAACGTTACCATAAATACAACCAATTATTTTGATGCATTTCTTCAGTACTTAAAGCATATACTTATTGAAATACATTGTATTTAATAACTGAGTAATGGATTGCTTTAATTAATTTAAAGTTAAATGTAAACTGAATAAATACTGTACATTCCCTTGACTTTCTCTAGGTGACAGGAGTTTTAACAACGAATATATTTTATATTTTTCAGTTTTGTTTTGATCTCAAATAAGCCCCAAAGACCACACATTCATTCGGATGGCATCATATAATTCAAATCTATTTAAAGCTGATTAGTAAAAAGATAAATAGAAGCAATAAAATAGAAAGCAATGTTGCTGAGATAAGGTGGGGGTATTTTTTTGGGGGGGAGGGGTTTAAACAAGTCAACATACTTACTGGTTTCAGCTTATCTAAAAGGGGCATTCCTTTGCTTTGTACTGCATGAAATTGCAACTGGTTGAATTCGGTAGCGATCCTCTCTAAAATCTGTCCAGTCAGAAGTGGACTTGAATTGACACACAGAAAGACATAAATTCAGAATAGAAAACAGTACATAATTTATTTTCTCCATTTCTCTCTTTCCCTGTGTTTAAGAATACATATAAATATCTAGAAGGGGAGTTTCTGAAATCTGTTCTGAATTATGAGCGCTAAATTTAGCATGACCAATAGATCCAATAAGGAGGCTCTGCAACTGGGAAGAAATAGCTTTAAATTTTAATGGCTGAAATTACTAGAGGAGAGAACAGACCTAGATCACACGATTACAGTGGCCCAAGGCCCACACCTTTATTTCCCCTTACAGAAATAAATGAATGACAGTCTTTCATTTACCTAGAGAAATAATTCCTTAAGCCACTTTTAGCAACAGGGAACATGTCAATTACATAGTGTACCTGTGGCTGATCGTATGCATCTTAATTAGTTTTAGAAGAACTTCCTTTTAAACACTAGTTTTCCCTCAGAGTAAAGAAGAAAACCTTGTCTTAAAAAGCATACATAGTATCATCACACATGGAGGACTCATATAAATTTCAGAAAGACTATAACAAATATATATACGAATATAAAAACACCCAAATTATATTAAATTAAATCATTAAATTGGTTGATATGCATACAGCAGTAATAGCAATTCAGGGAAAACATACTGACTATGGCTGCATTTTTTGAAAACAGTTTTAAGAGATCTATAGTCTCAATATTCAATTAGTTTATTCAAGAACAGCCCTGAGAAAATAAATATATTATCCCATAATGGTCTTTTGGGAAGCAAAGATATGCTCTTCTAAATGTTTAATGGAACTTACTATTTTATCATATAATTATAATTAGACCAATTACACATTAATGGGAAACATATCCAAAGAAAAACAAACTGGTAAATGAAAATAAAATTTAATTGTCATACCTGCTTACTTCTAATGATGTTTCTTTTGAATTTTGGGAGTGTAGAATTTTCTCTATCTTCTCAACTGATTTAATAACTTGAATAAGTCTCAAGACACACATCTAATTTTTAAAAAAGCAAATAACTGTTTTTAAGGTTGATTCTGATCTGCCTTTAAACCTAAAATAGTCTGGCTCTGTTATATCAATTTTCTCTGACTATTGCCTACATAACATTTCTGAATGGAGCAAAAAGTATGTCGAAGTAAACCGAGAGAATGAACAAGGATTAAATTTCAAAACAATGTATAAGAGTGGAGTGAATGCATCAAGAGGAAGGAGAAAACTGAGAAATTTGTAACTGGAGGGAATTGATGAAATTTTTAAAGAGAGAAGCAAGACCTTAAAGAACAAAAGAGAATGCATGAAGCAGTGTATGGCTATGTTGGAAATGAAGGACAGACAGGCATAGAAAATGGAATTGGGGAGAAACAGATGTACTTCTTATTTCGTATCTTTACTTTCCTAGGCTAATTACCGTATTTCTTATTCCATGTTTCCACTTTGCCTACCCCAAAAGGAAATAGCATAATGCGATGCATATGTACGCGTATACAAATGAAAATATAAGCTCCCTAAAGAACATGTTTGAATGCATACTATACATTACAAATGGGAAATATAAACTATATTAGAAATAACAATCTTTGGGTTTTCTAATAAGGTAAACCTGGAACTAGAAATAGCTAACTTCATTTTGCTGTCTTAAAAGGTAGCACAAATAACTAGCATGTATATGGTACTCGGAGCAGAAAAGACTCTGAGCAGCCACCTACCAACCTACAATAAGATCAAAAATAGTAAGTAAGTAAATAAATAAATAAATCTACAAAAAACTCTGTGCTAGAGAAATAATCAAACACAAAACACATGTGCATCACAGGAGAGATTTCCATTTATAGCAATTTTCTATTCAAGTCATGAAACAGCCAAGTTTCACTGGGCTTTCAGAAAACCAACATGGTTTAATGATTAGATTTCAAAAGACAGATATATTTATTTTCACCTATTTATGTTGCTCTTTGATGTACAAATGCAATCAAATACCTTTTTTTTCCTGATATCTTCTTGTTTAGACAAACGGTCATCAATTGCACGTATTTCTTCACTAACACAAGACTTAAGGCTCTATGGAACATTAACAAAAGTGTAAGCTTTGTAATGTTTGTTTAACCAAACAACAAAACATGCAGCTATTAACACAATACATTTTGCAAATCTTAAGTAAAAGACAAGAAATTTTAGCCAAAAAAGTGTCTAAGCAGTCCTTTCAACTATACAATCTCATGGCATTTTGTAGAATAAGAATTGTTCCAGTGTCAACAAATTACATCAGTTATCTTTGTGCATGACTGGTTCATAGTCATTCAAACAATTTCATTTCATTTCATTTCAATCATTTCAATTTTTGAGGTCATCCAATTATTCCTGCATGACCTCCTGGGTCTTAATAATAGCTCCTACTTTTCATTTCAAACAAACTAAAGCTAAAAATTATTAAGCAAGGCTTACTTTCTTAGACTTATTTTTAATTGACTGCATTAGCATTCTTATCCACATTGTTGAATTCTCAAAACATGAGTCTTAACTTATATATCTAAGAATAAAATAAACCAAAAGGAAATAGAATATTTCGCTTTCTAAAACCTGGTCTTTTTAATGGTCAGATCATAAATACTGTTTCTGCAATGGAACACTGAGCACAATTATTATTCACACTGGCTCCCTTAATAGACCTACCTACCCAGATTCGCTTCAAAGAAAATTAAAAATGAAACATCATTTGATAGCATTTTGAATCCCATTGTGATTGTTTTGTGTAGAGTTGGGTGGCCTTAACATATGTAATAAACACTTAATTTACACCATGGTTTTTTCTTAACTGGAAGAAAGTGGGCTAGATGGAAATATTGCCAGATTCACAGTTGGCTGAACAACAGTAACCAACACATGATCCTTAGTGTCCACATGGAAGGAGATATGAAGCGAAGTAGCTCAGGTTCTGTCTGGGACTCAATATTGTTTGGTATCTTCATAAATGACTTAGATGAGGGAATAAAAGGCATGCTCATAAAATACCCAGATGACATAAAGCTTGGGGGGGATTGCTAATACCACCAAGAATCAGCCTGATTTTCGGTGATATTAGCAATTCCCCCAAGCTTTGTGTCTTCTGAATATTTTATGAGCGTGCTGATTATGATGTCTGATTTTATGAGCATGCTGATTTATGATGTATTATATCAAGAATCTTGATAAATGTGAATATTGGACCCTATTCAACAAAATGTTGTTCAGTGTCAGGATATGTAAAATTTTGCACATAGGCCGGAAAAACAAAATGCACAAGTACAAGATAGGAGGTGCCTGGCTTAGCTAGTTCTTGTAATAAAGGTCTGGGAGTTTGGTAGACCACAAATTAAGTCTTTTTAGAAAAGATACAGAGAAAAGTCAGTTGTTTTTTTAGCCTTTTTCCTGGAGTAAACAGGTGTTCAACAAAAATACAATATGTGGGAATATAGTTAAAATCGCTTAATTAAAAAAATACAAAGTAAGTCTCCAGTATTAGAAATCATTTGCTGAGCTCTCAATCCTTGGGGGGAAAATCTCATCATATATGCCTATCATAACATCCCAAAGAACTGATTATTTGCTCTTCTTATTCAATGTAAGACAAAGTTTGATTTAGGCACTTTTAAATTTCAGCTCAGCAGAAAAAGGTAATTTGAACAGACCTACGTGCTAATAAAATAAAATATAATACCATGCAGACATCCACAAAAGTATTATGAGTAGATGTGTGTTTAATATGTCTTGAATTAAGTATTGATTTACAAATCCAATTGTCTATTCTTCTAGAAAAAAAAATTTAATCAGATACATAACTTTGGAAAATTTAGCTGTTAATGAATAATAGCTGGTTTGGTCTCCTGGCCCCAGCAAGATACCATTGTATCATAAATTCTAGTCCTGGATTACAGATAAATGCTGTTTGAATGACTTTGGACCAGTCAGTCACCTCACAGGAAAGGTGGTGGGGAAAACAGAAAAAGGAAGGAGTATTAGCTATGTTGATTATTATGGTTTGAATCGCAACAACTATTATGATTTTAATTGTAAGGCACCCAGAGTCACTTTGCAAAGTAAGACAGGTGGCATGTAAATTTAATAAATAAGCAAATAAACACACAAATAGTTGATCACCTGACATTATTTATAAAAACAATAAAGGTGGGATATAAATAGATAAATGCATAATAACTATAATTAAACACTGTTCTATTGTTATTTTCAGGGTTTTTTCTCACCATCCAGAGATGTTCTTAAAATATTTAACCTTTTGCTCCAAATAGATATCCCTCCCCCCCCCCCAAATTTGTCCATAAAGCTTTATTTACAAGATTAAGAAATATCCATGAGGCATCTATGGCCTATACATGAGAAAATAGGTCAGAACATACCATAACTTCTTCTCGCAACTGTCCCAAAGGCACTGAAAGCTGATTAAGGGCTTTGTCCATGCCAACCTAAAGAAATTCCCGAAACATATTACTATCAATGAACAGTTAAAAAAAAAATCAAAGGTATGTTTTTAGGTATTTCTTCTTTTTTGTCTCACTTCTTTACTGATATATTCTACCGTTGTTGGTGTTTTACTGTTTTCTAAATTTAATTTTTTAATGTTAAAACTAAGCATAAACATTGGGCATAGATTCTGTACTCCATTTCTACTGAGAACAAATGTTTAAAAATGTATCTAAAGTCCACTTTTCTTGTTTATAAATATTTCTAGGGATTGTCCATTTTAGTCCTAACACCAGCACTAGCTTTATTACATAACCAGTTTTCACAGAAGGGTGATGTGGGGGGGAGTCAAGAGATAAAACACATGTGTTACCAGGTCATGTAAACTACTTACATACAATATAAAAGGGTAGAGTTTGTATTTTGATATCACACCAGAGGCGGGTTTCAGCAGGTTCTGACCAGTTCTGGAGAACCGGTAGCGGAAATTTTGAGTAGTTCGGAGAACCGGTAGTAAAAATTCTGACTGGCCCCATCCCCATCTAGTCTCTGCCTCCCAAGTCCCAGCTGATCGGGAAGGAATGGAGATTTTACAGTATCCTTCCCCTGCCACACCCATCAAGCCACGCCCACCAAGCCACACCACGCCTACCAAGCCACGCCCACAGAACCGGTAGTAAAAAAATTTGAAACCCACCACTGTATCACACCACTTTTTTTTGAGGTCATTTTGATGTCATTGTGGCTGAGAATGCTTCCATCCTTGGGGAGTTTGTATTTCTTGATCACTTATTTTTTAATACTTTTGTGACATTTTGGCTTTATTATACATATTTGATTTTCATAGGTAGATGTTTCCTATGGTATCATGGCATTTGCATATTTAATTTATGTATGGTACAAATCTTTCAGAGCTTAACTTTTGAAATGAAATACTTACTGACAGAAAAAAAACCAGACAAAATACCCTGTGGTAAGAGGGGCAGCCAATAAATTTTATAAATAAATAAATAAATATGCATCTTGGTAGCAAATCAGCAAATTATTCTTTATTTAGGTCACAATCAAATTGCCTGCTCTGGAGAGCCTACGTGCTAAAATGTGCATCTACTATGTACAGCATGCTCTCTTCTCAACAGGGTACATTATCAGACTGCAGGCAGCCTGTTAAATAGCTTGGAACCAGACCAGAAACTCTTAAAGTCATATTGAAACTAATAGCATAACCAGTCACATAACTAACTTAACTACTATTGATTTAAATTGGACTCCATCATAAATAATTTTCTTTGCAGTGGCATTTCTTTCTATGGCATATTTAATCTTAGCTGTTTAGGGGACTATATAATATAAATGCTATAACTGTGCACTAAACACACATAAGGCAGTCTATCAATTTACCAGGTTGGTAGAGAGATTAACGAAGTCTGCATAATCCTTGTTTATTAATTCAATCATGGCAGTTTTAAGAAGCTTGTAGTATAATTCAAGATCATCACGAAGTTCTTCCAGCTGAACACGTTTTCTGCACTCGGACACAAAGTGATCAACATCAAAGTCTGGCTGCGAAAGAGAAAAGTATAAAAAAGCATAATTATTGAGAAATGATCTATCATACAGACTCTAATTCTTTATTTTAAAAAAAGCAAGATTTATTTATGTATGAAATATATAGGTCACCCCAATCTTCTTTGACACTGGGTAGTTTGCATTATAGAGCTATCTATATCTATATCTATTGTATCTATATATCATGAAATGAGGAAGTATAGGAAAACAATTGATTATTTAGAAATAAAAGCATAACACAAAGGGTCCATTACCGACTCTTGACTCAAATCATGGGGAAAGAAGCAGGTTTTAAGGTGAGAGCAATACAAACTTTGAGGAACTATCCTGCAGAGGGCAGGCATTATGAAAGAGATGACTTGCTTTCTGCATCCCATCAGGTGATATTGTTTAGTTGATATTTAACTGATATGCTTATGAAACTTCCTGAAGAGATAATGAACTGATAATCTTGATGCCCTTTCAAAGTTGTCCTGCTGAAGAACAGGGTGGAGCCATAAATAAACTTTTGTTTTGAGTTTATTCTAGGTTGTTTGGGGTTCATTTTAATAGGAGAAAAAATTACATACGACAACTTGGGATGAGTGTAGGGAGGCATTTGATCCTCATTCTAAGGAAGCAATGGAGGGGCTTTGGATTCAGAGATCAGTGTATGCTCTTTACCTTTCTGCGGGTATAGCAAAGACTTCAACACTAAGTATATCCATGTTGTGTAACCATTGTTGTTGGTCTTGGCTGGGGATATAAAATTTGGTTTGACTGGAAAAAATAAAATCTAAAATCAACAAGTGGAGCTAAATGATAGGGAGATTTTAGGTGTTATCCTGTTTCCCCCAAAATAAGACATCCCCTGATAATAAGCCCAATCGGGCTTTTGAGTGCATGGCAATAAGGCCAAGCGCTTATTTCAGGGTTGGAAAAAATATAAGACAGGGTCTTATTTTCGGGGAAACACAGTATTACTGTCTTTCTTGCTTCCCAAACTAGAGAATTCAATACCACAATATATAATGATGACCACCAATCTGGGCAGTCTTCAAAGAAAACTATCAAGGTTCATAGAAGATAAGCAATCAATGGGCATACGATGCACTTTACTACCAGTCAGGGTGATTCTGAATATCAAGAATAACGCCCATTTGGCCTTCACACAGGCATCTATTTAGTCACTGTTAGAATACATTCCACTATCTTTCCAGGTGCAATTCAAGGTGGTGGTCATCATCTTTAAAGACCTATTATTGTCAAGCGCAGGAAATCAGGGAATCCAGGCAGTTCAAATGAACATAATGGTTTATTGCAAGCTTAAGCTCTGTCCCAGAATCTGAACTACTAATGGTCAAAACAAATTGCTGGTAGATAAGAATCAGTGGAAATTAAGGTGGGCTGGACTTAGATCCTTTGTGGGAGCAAAGGGACCTGAGACTGATGCTGCTGTGTTTGACCCCTCTCTCGGCTCAGCCTGGTCCTACACCTATATGGCACAAGGCCAGTTTATCTGCAGGACTGCCTTCCTCTAGGGACTTTTATCCATTCCTACCAGGTCAGCTAGGATGGGCACACTCCTTCTCTCTTCTAAATATTTCCAATTGATGGGAGCTAGGAAGTACACCTTTTCTGTGACAGCCCCTGCTCTGTAGAATGTTCTGGCCCCTGAACTTTGGCTGGACTCTCTCCTCCTAGCCTTCCATAAAGCTTTGAACAACTGGCTTTCCCCCCAAGCATTGGGATAAGATTTGAAGACTGCACACACCAGACGTTTGACTATTCGGAAGTATTTATTGTTTTTCAAGTGTTCACTCTTAAATTTTGATTGGGAGCCTCCCAGACTTGGCTATAAAATGGGTATATAAATGTTTTAAATAAATTTAAATAAGTATTGGATTTAGGTCTAATACATCTACTTATGCATTTACTGTTCTTTTCAAGCCAAATTCATTTGCAACAAATTCTGCAACATACTACTGGGCTGCATATATTCCAAGATCTCAGGATCAGATACAAGTATAGTTAATTAGGAAAGGATAGTGGTTACTATCGGGGGAAGTTCATCTCTATTTCGAGGCCATGAGCCAGAGCTGTCCAAAGACATTTCCGCAGTCAGGTCAGCATGACATGGCAGAGTGCTGTTTTCTCCCACCAAAGTGGCAAGTATTTATCTATTTGCATTTGCATGCTTTCGAAATTGATAGGTGGATAGGAGCTAGGCAAAGACAGTCGCTCACTCTATCGCATGATGCTCAGGTCTCAAACCTAGGCTGTCGGCTTTTCACCTGACAAACTCAGCATCTTAATCACTGAGCTCTCACACTGCCCTATAGTTAATTAGGTTAATATACAACAAGCAAGCATTCCAATGATTAAGAAAAGGATACCGAGTTGTATGTAACAATTAGGGAACCAAATATTTGGATGAATAGCTAGGCACTGATATAATTTCAAATTCAATTTGTCTTCCATATTCTCCATATGTACACACAATATTTATTTATTAAATTTATTGCCCACCCATCTTAACACAGGGTAACTCTGGGCAACTATTTGAATAATCTTATTCAAACTATCATGGCGTCCCCCAAATATTTATCAACATTATGGAATTCAATCCAGTGACAGAGTTAAAATGTTTTCATGATAATCCACCAAGTCTATAATGTAATCATGTCTTCTCTTCCTTTTGCTTAAAGAAATGACAATATTAACTAGTCAATTTAATATGGTTTAGAACAAGGATTCTCTTGGAGGAATCATAAGTAATATAATTTTTTTTTGAAGGGTGCAAATCTGTAGCACAGAATTTTAAAATTCTTATAGAACTAAAATCTACAAAGAACTACTAAATAAATTATAATCGAGTGGTAAAATACTGTTCTATGTTAACAGATTACAACAACAAGGAAAGGTAATAACGTGAATAAAGAATTAAATAGACACCAATATAACTACATAATTGCAGATTTTGTTGGGTGTGTTTAACTCTTACACTTGTATTCCTTGTGAATTTGACTACACAACACCTAGCATCATTTTACATTACAATTGTATTACAATCAGAAACTAAGTTGAAATGTGAACCTGTTAAGTAAAACTAGACAACATTCATCATATAGGACTGTGATGGTGAACCTATGGCACGGGTGCCACAGGTGGCACGCGGAGCCATATTGGTGGGCACGCGAGCATTGCCCTAGTTCAGTTGCAGTGCGCATGTGTGCGCCGGCCAGCTGATTTTCGGGACTTCCGGACCCACCGGAAGTCGGGAAACAGGCTGTTTCTGACCTCTGGAGAGCCTCCGGGAGTGGGGAAGGCCCGTTTTTCACTTTCCTCAGGCTCGAGGCTTTCTAGGGGGCGGGGTGCATTGCATTATGGATGTGGGCACACACATGCGCGACTCCCCTGCACTCCCTCCGCTTTTGGCACGCGATGGCAAAAAGGTTAGCCATTACTGATATAGGATATAAGAGATCTTTGCAAAATCCTCTATACAGATCCTCTATAAAATGGGTATAAAGAAGGGCATCTAAAGGAATTGGAAATAATCTAAAATCTGCCATGGTATCTTTCCTACATTTTTCTTTACTATCATATTAAGAATTTAAGTTACATAAATAGAACCAAATGATTAATTCATATAATCATCTTCTCCATTATTCTAAAATCATTACTAAGCTTTGTCATTAGAACAACTTCCCACAACTAGCTTAACAATTTTTTCTCGAGACTCCCCCCCTCCCCCCCGGCTTGCTCCCAGAAGTTGAATATACAATGTACTGGGCTGTGATAAATCATGTGGCAATCAACATTTTACTT
>JANHZT010004132.1:175275-185978 GCA_032468215.1 Stegonotus admiraltiensis | reverse complement strand
ACGATGGCAAAAAGGTTCGCCATCACTGCCTTATAGAGCAAACAAGGTCACGTGATGTGTATCCTTCTTCAGCATCATGGTCCTGATTCCTATAGTTCTTATTGTTTCCTTTAAATCAGGGAGATCCATATTTGAGCATGCCATATGTCTCAATTGAAATAAAATATTACTTGAGTCATTCTTTATGCCTGTACACACACAAACATACACTTCTGATCACTGGATTTTTCTATATATTCCCTGTTGCCAGCTGTTTGGGCTTTGAGAAGCCCACAAGAAATGTGCTTGTATGAGTGCATTTGTACAAATGTGCTTATATAATAGAAAAGAACTAAGAAAGTAACCTATCCTGCCTGATGGTTATTAGGAAAGATATAATTAAGTCAACCACCTTAGGTAGAAGTATCAGGTAATATATTAAGAAAAAAGTTATTAGGCCATTTTAATCTTCTCAACCTGTTTCTCCATTGTCCTCCCGCTTGACTGGATTTCAGTTGTCATTTGGATGACAAGTGAAGAAGTTGGTATTTGAGCCTATTTGCCTGCTAATGTTATTTGAAAGGCTTCTGTAATATACTTAAAATGGATTTGAGATATGAATCCTGCTTCGTGCTTCCATTTTCATGCTTCAAATGGAAATAATTCTGGCAGATTGGAGGCCTTGTGAATGACACATCATCATGAAGCATATGCAAATCCAACCTGAGTTTAGGCAGATACATAATTTGATTACTAATGTGTCTCTCTATTAAGGTTTAAAATTCTTACGTTTATTTTTTGTAAGATGGTTGACTAATCCCTGTAATGTAATTAAGATGAAACCAGAATAAACAGGATAACCCTGCACCAAAATAATTAGTTGGCGGGAGCTACAGATTTTAATTTTGATGGCCATAAATCACAAGAATACCTAATTCAGCATCGGTCTTCTAACTATATTATTTCTTTTTATAATTAGCTGTTAAACTAATTTGAAGTTATGAAATCCCTAATATCCCATCATATCCTTTTTTTCTAGTACAACCAACATATTAAATTAAAAATATGCTTTGAATTAGACTCTGCGACATGCTGTCTCCCGATTTACAGACTTCAGTTCTCATCATCTCTATCCTGTACAGCCAATAACTCTGAGATGATAGAATTGAAGTCCAACACACTAGAGTGCAACTACTGTTCTCAGATGATTGCTTTGAAAGTTAATGGTATGACTTGATAGCTATTTTGTTGATGCAAGAAGAGTCATACATACCCCCTTGAACTCAGGGGTAGCATAAGAAAAAGATGGTTTTCATTTAAGAAGTCATTTGTATTGTTGAAGTGAATATAAGTGGAGAGATATGTTTGTCAATGGAGGCAACAAATTAGAAACCTAGTAGAGTCCTGCTCTGCTATGTTTCAAATACTGATTCACAGATAATTACTATGGTAGTTCGTGGTTTACTCAATGTCAAAGAGATGACAGTTAAAGCATGCAAAGCAAAACAGAGTCTCTATCAGACCTTTGTCTGAAGTTTTGTTTTAACAGGAGCATGCAGAAGAATAGCCCCAAAATCAGTCAAAGCTTCGAAGAGCGGAGTCAGGGTTGTCAGCCAGTCCAGAAGTCAGAATTTCACAAGCAGAAACCCCACAAATGTCATGCAAGACCCAGAGATCAGAAGTTGCTTCCAGCAAAGGAACAGGGTTCAGAACTGTCTCCTGAATCAGCGTACAGCCATTTGTCATTAATCATGAGATTTACTCCCGTACTTTGCAAGAAGCCTCAACAAACACCTCTGATCTGCTCTCCATTCTATTAACTGGGTATGGGAGTTGGGTGGTTTTACGTCATCCTCACCTGACCAATCCAGCTGCTCAGGTAATGTCTATTTTGATCATGTGATTCTTGACTTTATCTCTCGTGAGGTTGATATTCCATTGGGTCAGCTGGAACAGCTTCTTAAGAATCAGATTCAAAGTCTAAGGCAGTGGTGTCAAACTGGCAGCTTGTGGGCTGGATGTGTCACGTGCAGGCCACGCCCATTCTGGCTCCACAAAGGCAAAAAACATCACAATATGTCACGTGACACAATCAGGTTTGACACCCATGGTCTAAGCAGCCTGGGCCATGACACGTAGCACTTTTCCAACAATTTATTAGAGAAAAAGCTATATTAAATATGTTGCTAATTTAATGACCATGAACAGCCTCATTCCTGACTCTAGGTCATTTTCAATATGATGTAATATTGATAATTCTATAAAAGTTTTCTTTAAAATGCAGGACTGAGAGGTTCTCCTCCTCCACTCCCAATATAAAGAGTACAAGTTTCTTCAGGAGCAAAATTTCTTATTAGTATCAAAGAGCTACTTCAAATATCTACTACAGGATGATGGTAGTCCCAATAGAAATTATGGTAGCAGCAGCTCTTCCTTCTGCGCACTTTGCCTGGACATTTGCATAAATATAACATACATAGCATTACCAGATTTGGGCTGCAAAAATCTGGATGATCTCTAGATATTGTAACCCTTTACTGCCAACATTCCTTTGCTATGACCCTTTACTGCAAATGTCTCAATTTCTCCAACTCAAATCTGAAAGTCTCAATAATTTCTGCTTTGATTCTGTGACTGATAAAAACCAATCAATGCCATAACCTAGATCATTGTAGTAAGATACCGCATAACAAACATGCTGATTTAAGTCAACATTTTTCACTGGTATCAATTCAGCATTTGGATTCTTCTAGATCAGGAATGGGGAACTATGTCCCCTTTATGACCTGTGGACTTCAACTCCCCGAATTCCTGACCCAGCATGGTTCCCGTTCAGTTCCCCACCCCTGGTCTAGATTTTGGCAACCAAGTGAGACTTCAAATAACACAAAGGTCAATGCATTGTATATGAAACACTCAAAAGCTTGAGCCTCTAATTTCTAATTCTGCCTTTTGGATAATCGGAATGAATATTCTTTTAGTTCATTTTCTTTTGCTGTGAATATTCTTTTGTCTGTGGACACCCGTTGAATAAGAACTCTACAATGTTAAACAACTTTTAGAACATCCGATACTTTCCATGAATCTGTAATTGACCGTACCTGGAAAACAGCTACAGCTTTTCAACTGGTGTTGCCTCTTGGCTAGCCTCTCTTTCAGACTAATGGAAGGATACAGACAAGGAGATGCTAAAGTAGCCTTCTAGCTGTGGTTTAATACTGATTTTGAATGAATTATTCAGAACCCTTTAGGTTTGGCACCACATTCTGTTGACAGTGTTTTGGTTATTGAATTTATTTCCTGATGTACCAAGTGTGACTATTATTTTACAGTGGTGTATAAAACTCTGAAGAGAGCCAAAATAAACAGGGTGGCATTTAGTGCTTTTCCTAATGACAAAAGGTAGTTGCTGGAATAAATATTACGTGTAGCATGTTGGAATGCGGGAATTAAAACGTACGATATTTATTTATTGAATTGATATATGATAGCCTGCAGCTTTTTTGCAAGGGGTGGGGGGAGGCTTATATCATGTGAAAGGGAGTTCCAAGTTTCCAATTCAGAATATGGAAAAGTAGTACACAGAATGGATATATTATTCACTGTCTGTGGCATCATCTCTTTCTACCTATGGACCCTACCCTGGTAGATGGGGAAGGAGTCTTCACATGCCGTACTGGTTTGTTTGTTTGTTTATTTGTCAAACATGTATAAGATAACAGATATAAGTATAAGCATGGTTATGAATACAGGAAATGGATACGAATAAATGAGGACAGTAGGACAGGGATGGTAGGCAAATTGGTGCACTTATGAATGCCCCCTTACAGACCTCTTAGGAATGGGGTGAGGTCAACAGTAGACAGTCTAAGGTTAAAGTTGTGGGGGTTTGGGGAAGAAACCACAGAGTCAGGTAGTGCATTCCAGGCATTGACCACTCTGTTGCTGAAGTTGTATTTTCTGCAATCGAGTTTGGAGCAATTTACCTTAAGTTTGTATCTATTGTGTGCTCGTGTATTATTGCGGTTGAAGTTGAAGTAGTCATTGACAGGTAGGACGTTGTAGCAGATAATTTTATGTACTACACTTAGGTTAGACTGAAGGCGGCATAGTTCTAAGTTGTCTAAGCCCAAAATTTCAAGCCTGGTGATATAAGGTATTCTTATGCCACCACTTGCCTGTTCTTAACTAAATATGTCTCTGTCTTTAGGGGGCAAAAAGGAACTTCCTAGTAATTTCTATCTCTCTCTTTCTTTCTCTTATAGTTTAGGTAGAAATGAAGCTTTCCTATCCCATATCTTTCTTTAAAAAACCCAACTTTTACTTCAAATCCTAACGAATGTCTACTAGCTTTCATCAAGAGCTGGGTTAAGGCATACACTTGTCTGTATTCAGGGCAACTATATTATGAGCTTTTATTTATTATTTTTAAGTGGGAACTGCTGCTACTTAATTATCGAGTATTATTTTAGTATTCTGCATTTTCTTATACTTGGGAGCATATAGCCTAATGGTGTCGAGTTGGAAGTGTCCAACATTATTTTAAATGTAAATTTTGGTTTGTTATTTCATTATTTTTTATTGTTTTATGACTGTTTTATTTATTGGTTTTATGGTTCCTTATGATGGGCAGCCATATAAATCTTTAAAATAAATACATAAATCTATCCTGACTAAAATAGCCACCATGATCTCTTTTAACTTACTTACTGGGATACCTGGGTTTGTTGGTTAAAATATTCTTAAACAAATAAATGGTTTGATGATGATCTATAGCTTTTTTGGGGGGGCTATACAGGTCATCTACAGACTCACTCATGTTTTATTCAAAATAAGGACTACCATCACCTTTTAAGTGTTCAGTGGCATACTGGTTGCTCTATTTATCCATCTCTAGATCCTTCCACCCTAATTAATTTTTTCCCATGGCCAACATCAGTCCTAATACAGAAACCCTCATCTGAAAAAAAATTGCCTAGATTCAGATTACTCCAAAACTTTATAAAAGTCAGCTATTGACAATGGAAAAATTAAAAAAACTCACTGTGCCCTTTTCCACTTAAAAATCAGATTGTAATTCATGGTACCCACTTCCATGAGATGCTCCATGCTCATCTCAAAATACTCTTCAAAAAAACCAAAAGCAAAAAACCAGGACAAATGGCAGTGTGGTTTTGCATAATGGGATTAAAAGGATGTGCTAAAAACTGACATAGACTATATTATACCTAATTATCTAATGTAAATAGAACCACAATAACATTACTTCAGAAAAGAACTCTTCTTAATTTATAGTTACTTGCCTCCTCCATCCCCAATTCTTTTTACCATTCCATATGCATAAAAAAACTAAGAAGGAAACAAAAAGACCAATACTCAGATAAGCAAGGATTAACATCAGGCAGAGAAGCAGAAAACTATACCCTAATTGAGGAACTACTAAGGGGAAAAAACCCATGCCTCCATCAACACTGGAGGGTCAAGTTACTGTAGATAAACTTCCACACGTCTCTTGCACCCATAATGTTACCTAGTTGGGTAATGAAATATCTGCAAACAACCAAGAGAGCACTAAGGACTCCACAGTTCATCCTGAGCTACATATATTCTCTTCTATCAAAACAGTCCGTTGTTTGACTGGATAACCTTTCATTTCCTTTTTAAAATGCTCATTTGATAATTTTAATCCTGTTGGCATCATCAGGAGAAGTAGAACACAATTGGCAAAAACCACCATGCACTTGGGCAAAGTTTAACACTCTGATGGGAATTACAATTACCAAGATGAGGAAGGAATCAAGTTCATTATAAGCATTCTACAATTTGTCAGTGCCAAAGAAAACACTGCAGTTTATGATGGTGAATTTTTTGTTCTTGAGATGACATGGATAGATACCACAACTGAACATTCTGATCTACATAATTAGAATATGTATTCAGCATAGATACACTTCAATAAGACTTGTGACTGAGATAATTTATAATACCTGGTTCATGTTTTTTCTAGACATTGTTCGCTAGCTTCTTTGTTTCATGGAATATTTACTATGAGAATTGAGGCCCATTGTTACAGTACATATCTGATGGGTGAAAAATAGGGGAGGATTTTTTTTAAAAAAATTAATATATCTGGGTTACTTTATAATCCATTAAGTTGGATAGACCACTTGTATAAGAGATTGATTCAATTGTGGAATGCTTTAGAGGATTTCTAAAAATGGTTTCCTGACCTAAGACCAAATAACATTAGCATATTATGACTTTAGGTACTCCATGAGCCTCTGATTGATGAAGATCCAGTTTTCATTGCCACCTGCACAGAGCGAGAATTACGTAAGAGAAAAAAACGGAAATTCAGTCTCTGGGTACGGCAGTGCTCATCAACCGGTTTTATATGCCAGGTAAGTGCCAGAAGAATGGATTGCTAAATTCCAAGCCACCATTTAAAGAAGCTATGTGGTCTGCTGCCACTTTCAGGAGACTATTATCCTACATAGAAAAAAAATATAGATCCAAGTTTATAGACATGTGATTCAAGCCCAGTTGAAGTTTCCCCCAAGATATTGAGTAGGAAGTTTTTTAGTGAAACTTCTCTAGCAACAGATGACTGTATATAGTAAGTATTGAAGCAAGAATAATTCTAAGACAGGGCTGTCAAACTCCCAGTTCACGGGCCAGATGTATCATGTGATGGCCACGCACACACCCAGTTTAGTGAAGGGGAAAAAAGTCCTGATACATCACGTGACACCACCATGACGACCTGAGTTTGAAACCCCTGTTCTAAGAGATTTCATTGTCATGGGGATGCATAAGCCACTGTTGCAACCTACCTTTCAAAATATATGTTTTGGGGGCTAATCGAGTACAAAATGATGGATGCTATTAAATTCCATTCAGCAGTGTTAGTTCATGCTATGGCTATGTCAATTTGATGGAGTGTAGCAATTTACTTCCATTGAGTTCCTGGCAATTTTCTTTGGTATCCAATCTTTCTGTTGGGTTTTCTCCCAAGTGAACATTACGTTATCCATGGGAAGTTGTAACTTCCCATTCTTTTTTATTCAATTAACTGGGTCAGGAGGCATGGAAATATTTCTCTTCATCTCATTCAAAGAGCAGGATATAATTTTTTAAAAATATAAATAAATATAAATAAAATTTGCCTAAACTCAAGAGGTAGCCCAACAACTCCTGCTATTTTTCCAGGAAACCCATCGTACTATCAGTTTTATCCATTGCTACATATATATTTGGACTCAGTTACCAGTAATGATGAGTCCACTGTTGGAAGACCTGAAAGAACAGTTTGGGATAGATTATGATAGAGAAATGTATCTATTTGTTTGCATGAAACTGAAAACAAGTTGATGGCATGCCTATCAATCAATCAACCAACCAATCCAAATAATCAATCAATCAATCAATCTGTTTGACATGGAGGGCTAAAAGGTAGCAAATTCATTCTGTAGGAAAGTTTGGACTGGACTTATAATCGACCATAGCTTTTTGCACTGGTATTTTGAAATTCCCGCCTTTCATCTTCTGAAATCTGTCATGATCACTGGTTCACTTGTTTATTGCATTTGTATGTTTCCTTCTTTCTAGGAGCTACAATAAACTGGTTCCCAGAATCTCATTTCATTCTCAAAAGAATTTGGTTATTCATAGAAGCCATAGAATCATAGGGCAGGAAAGGAGCTTAGAGGTCTTCTAGGCAAGACTCTGCTCAAGGCAAGACCAGAACTGGAAGCAGTATTCCAAGTTGGGTCTCACTAGTGCAGTATAAAGTGGTACTATCGCTTCTTGTGATCTTGAGGTTGATGTTGATGCAGCCTAGGACTGCATTGGCTTTTTTGGCAGTTGCAGCACACTGCTGGCTTATGTTTAAAGGACTGTCTACTAGGGCACCTCGATCCCTCTCACAGTTACTACTGTTGAGCCAGGTATTGTCTATTTTATACCTGTGCATTTGGGGTTTCCTGCCTAATTTTGGACCGTACTTTTCAAACCATAGAACTGCATTTTATTGGATAGGGCCCAATGTTTAAGGTTACTTTAGGTAGCTTAGACTAAGAGGAAGTGATGCAGGGGTGCTATTCAGCAGGTTATGACAGGTTCTGGAGAACCGGTAGCGGAAATTTTGAGTAGTTCGGAGAACCGGCAAATACCACCTCTGGCTGATCCCAGAGTGAGGTGGGAATAGAGATTATGCAGTATCCTTCCCCTGCCACGCCCACCAAGCCACGCCCACAGAACCAGTAGTAAAAAAAATCAAATTCCACCACTGAACTGACAGTAGTCCAATTTCTCCAGTTTTGGTCCAGGATTTCCATCATGACACCACACTGTAAGTTGTTTCCTACCCCAGCATTGATTCCAAATATTTATAGAGTAGCTTCATACCCTTCATTGTAAGATTAAGTAATAGGTTTCAGTTGTGGAAAAAAGGCATAATAAAGTAGTTCTCATGCCTACGTGGGCAAAAGAGGCAAATGAAATTACATGTATCACAATGTTGTGGCACACATTGTTCAAATTAATAATGTAATCTGTTATGTTGCTACTGATGCAAATTCCATAAATTCTGTTATTTGTATGATGAAATCTTAAAGCATGTGACTTCATTGTGGTTTGTAGCAAATGCTTATGTGAGTTGAGCATACAGAGAGATGGGGAGCTGACTAGTGAGTAACAGGAAAGTGAACTCTGGACTCTCCAATGAAGTTTATTTCATCCAGTCCCTTGAGCATTAAGGGAAGGGGCAGGGGTGAAATTCAGAATTTTCCCATACCGGTTCTGTAGGCGTGGCTTGGTGGGCATGGCAGGGGAAGGGTGCTGCAAAATCTCCATTCCCACCCTACTCCAGGGGAAGGATATTGCAAAATCTCCATTCCCATCCCACTCTGGGGCCAGCTATTTGCCAGTTCTCCAAACTACTCAAAGTTTCCGCTACCGGTTCTCCAGAACCTGCTGAATTTCACCCCTGGACAGGGGTTGATAATAAAAATAGACCTTTTGGAATCTCAGCAATCCAAATGAAGAAATTGAAGTAACCCTCAAAATAAAATATCTAAACAAGGGAGTAAATAGGTCTGGTTGCAGTTGTTTATTTTATTTATTAAGAAAATTTATATGGTTGTCCAACTCACTTATGGTGACTCCAGGCAGCTTATAGAAATAAGAGCCCAATACAAAAATCCAATAAATTCTCACCCCACTGTCAACACCAATCAAACCAACTACTTGATGAGTTCCATATCACCCTGGGGTCCTGCTAGGCTTGTTGTCCAGGCTTGAGGCTTGTTCTCCTGTATTCACATAGTCTCAGTAATCCGTCTGGCCTCAGCATATCAGCCTCTCCTTACTTGAGTGGTCTCTGGTCTCCTCCTTCCCTCTAAGTAAGACTTCGTAGCATGAAGAACCAACTCTTTCCTGCCTGGGCAATGAGCTCACTCCTGGCCAGGCAACAGGGAAGGGTGGGAAAATTTATGTATACAGGCCTGGTCAGGCTTGTCTAGCAGAGCACTTTCTCTGTAGGCTTCTCTTTGTCCTCCTCTGGCATCTGCCACCTCCTTCAAGCTTCTTCTTCAACCCTCACATCTGTCTTTCCTTCGGAGCAGCCTTTATGCTTAGGGAGCGCTGAGTTTACAGGCACCCATTGTCATACTTACAAGGAAGCATATGTCATACTTATAAGGAAGCTGGTGTTTTCCCTTCCCCGCACTGAGTTATTATGAAATCACGTTTTTTATTTAAGCCATGTGCTGTTTTGCTTTGTGTGGTAACAGGCACAGGACAAAGGCTATCGATGATAAAGCAAAACTGGCAAAAATGTAGCCATTTCAATTATACCAGGCTGTAGCAGTAATTTATGTTCTGTCCATCCTCATTAATATATATCATCCAACTGTTAGGTCAACGAATGGGGATAGTATTCAGCATATCATGGCATCAACCTCAACAGCGTGAATGAAGGAAGGCAATTGACACTTGTGTTGGCTTCCAAATAACATTCACAATAATCTCAAGAGCTTTTGTTTATCAGCGTCTTGAGAGCACTTTCTTAACATTAGAAAAGAGTCACGTAGGAAAGGATTTTTATGAAGTTTTGAAATGAATACTTCAAAGCATGAACCCCTTAGGTCCATGGTTGCAATGACAGATGTGGGATTATTTCCCCCCAGTGACTATATACTTAAATGCATATTTGAGTTTATGTTAACGACCTCCTGGGTGCATTTATACAAAGGCCAAGTTGAAGCCAACCACTTATTTGGAGACTGCCTGCTGTTCTGTGCAGGAGGAAAACAGTAATTTGCTCAGTATTGTAAAAGAAGCTTTAGCTGTGGGGAGAATGATTAGTCTTAACCAGAGATATAATTGAATTAAATGAGAAGAAGTTGTATTATCTCTGCTGCTATCCTTATGTGTGCATATTCCCCAAAAGGAATTTGTAAAAACCTACTGTTAAAAGAAATATACTTGGGGTGGATAATTTGTAGTTAAGTATATTGGGGCTATCAAGCCATTGCATTAAACCATGTACTCTTTCAGGCATGATATGTTACTTGAACATAGCAACTGTGATTTATTAATTAGGATTTTGTGTATCACATGAAGTGAGTTCCTCCGTGCCCTAGGCCAGGGGTAGCTTTGCTGTCTTAGGAATTCTGGGAGTTGAAGTCCACAGGGTGTGAAAGAGCCAAGTTTGCCTACCCCTG
>JANHZT010004132.1:143145-156511 GCA_032468215.1 Stegonotus admiraltiensis | reverse complement strand
GCCCCACCCCCCTGTGCATGTGCATGAAACCCCCCGCGCTCCCCTACTTTTGGCACATGATGGGACGGTGGACCCGGTAGGCCCATTTTTTTGCCCTCCCCAGGCTCCAAAGGCTTTCTAGGAGCCTGGGGAGGGTGAAAACAGCCTTCCCCACTGCCCTGGAGGCCCTCCAGAGGCCCGAAACAGCCCATTTCCCAATGGAAGGCTAGAAAATCAGGTGGCGGAGCTGAGGTAGGGCAACGCTCATGTGCCCACAGATATGGCTCCGTGTGCCACATGTGGTACGCGTGCCAAAGGTTAGCCATCACGGTCCTAAACTATACATCTCAATACTGCTGAATGAATACTGGCCATGAAGCAACTTCCAAAAAGTTATGACAATGTTTGTTTTCTTATTTTTCTCAGTTAACATCAGTCTCATCAGCTACCTATTTCCCAAGGTGTTTACTTCATTATGATTCCATTGTTTTGGCCATGTTGCTGCCTTGTTATTTATGATGAACTAGACACTTTTCTGGGCGGGGCGGGGAATCATTGCAATACTAGACAATCAGCAACATCTACATGTTAAACTTGTTATGAACCAGTTCCAAAGCTTTAAAAAAAAAAAGGTTATGCCTCCACTTTAGCACAAAAAGTGCTGCGAATCACATGGCTACCAGTCACATGTGGGCATGAAAAAAAATGGCACAGAAAGAAATTACAGACTTTGACTGTAGCATTGCTTTGTGTGATACAATTTAAATATTCAGAGATGACATTCCCTTTGAAAGCAAGTTATCACACGTGAAGATGTGTTTAAGTACGTTGGTAATTTAGTACTACTTTCATAATTGTTTAATAGTTAAAAGCCCGACGTATCTGGAAGGAAAGATTTGGGAAGGCCACACAGAGATGATATCAATGTACACATCTTATGTCCTCTGTAGGTCTTGGTGGGCTCAGGGGCCACAAAAACCAGTGTTAGGTGCTCCCAATGACAGGAGCTGATAAGTATGTGAGCTGGTGCAGTTTGAATCAATTGCATTTTCTGAGTATTTTTAAGGGCAGTCCGCCATAGAAGGTGTTACAGTAGCCTAGCCATGTGGTGATAGGGGCATGAGTTACTGTAGCTAGCTCTTCTTGCCTCAAGCCAAATTGCAAATGATATACCAGCTGAAGCTGGGCATAGGCCTGTGATGGCAAACCTATGGCACGCGTGCCACAGGTGGCACGCAGAGCCATATCGGTGGGCACACGAGCTCAGATCCGGCACGCATGTGGGCACCGGCCAGCTGATTTTCAGGCCTTCTGGGCCCACCGGAAGTAAGGAAACAGACCGTTTCCTGCCTCTGGAGGGCGTCCGGGAGATGGGGTGGGGAAGGCTGTTTCTGCCCTCCTCAGTCTCCTAGAAAGGCTCTGGAGCCTGGGGAGGGTGAAAATGGGCCTACCGGGTCCACCGTGCCATCACGTGCCAAAGCGGAGGGAGCACGGGGGGTCGCGCACGCATGCCCAGGGGGTGGGGCACATAGAATTATGGGTGTGGGCACGCATGCGCACGACACCCCCCGCTCCCCCCACTTTTGGCACGTGATGGCAAAAAAGGTTAGCCATCACTGGCATAAGCCATCTGGACACAGCGTCCACCTTCTATTCTAGCCGAAGCTGTGAGTCCAGAAGGATCCCATGTCACAAACCTGCTTCTTGATAGGTATTGCCTGTCCATCAGGAAACAACTCTTAATGATGACAGACAACCCTGATGTATCCACAACCGTTCAGACTTAGCGATTTGGCAACCAGAATTTACAATCCTCCAATAAAAAAGCCACTTTATTTCCCCTAGGCTTGAGTTCTACTGCTTTGGTGTTGGAAGTTAAGGAAAGGTAAGGCATCGGTTTGCACCCACGTTTCTTCTTTAATAATGGGAAATCAGAAATTTGCACATCACCCTGTGATGTGTCCACTGTCATCTCCTGCACTACTGAATTGCTAGTCATGATGCTTATGAAAAAGGAAGTGACATAATATTTTAAAACAAAAATTAATCAAGAATGAAGAACTTTAACAAGGAGGCTACAAAACTGAATATTAGAAAGACCAAGCTGTCCTTGTGACTCACCTGTCCTTGTATGCAATCCAGGCTTAAAATTGAAGCCAATTCTATCAAAACTCTTGAGCTAGAGTAGCCTTTCACAGTTCTACGACAGCTCATTTTTGGGTCAGAAGTTGCAGTCTATGAAAAAAGACTAAGGCAGCTGAGATTGTACAGTCAGATGTGAAGCTTACAGCAAATTTACCAGTTGGAATTTTGTCCTGCTACCTCTTACATCCAATTAGGAAAAAATAGGGCTAAAGAACTCAATGAAACTTTGTTTATTTGCACCAGAGGTGATGTTTGGTGGGTGCACTTTAAAAAACGGGGGAGGGGGGGAGATATAGTAGGCTCTGGAGGCTCAGGTGACAAGATGAGCCAGGAAGGCAGACTTTACTAGGAAGGCAGAATATAAGGGCCTTTTAGGTTTTTGGCAATTTTCTTGTATTTTTAATGAATTAATATTGTAATATTAACATACTGATTTTTGTTTTGTCAACCTCTACTACCACTGTGCTGCTTTATTGCCAAATTTAAACAGGAGTTTCAAGACTGCAGACATAGGGAAGAGCTTTGAATCTACTGTAGTATGCAATCCATCTATCCACCCACCCATTCCTGACCTACCTGTTCCTTAATAAAAATGAATTATGAATTTTAGGTCAGCTCCCAATGAAGAATCTTATGTTCTCCATCTATGATAGATTTCAGTTCCTACATCTCTTATCTAGCATGGCTATTAGCCCCCAAATTGAGGGAGTTTTCCCTGGTTACTGAGGCAGTGACTACATCTTGGATCCTAAAATTGCCCTCTTTTGATGGCCATTAGCCAATGGCAATTGCCAATAAGCAAGGTAGTATTCAACAATTAATTAGAAAATGTCCATTGAGATATACAGTAGTCACATCTTAATTAATTAATTGCACTTAAATTAGTTATTTACTATGTTTATATCCAGCTTTGAAGACTTTTTTTACTTTCAAAGAACATTTTATTATTTTAAACATCTTAAAGATCTTTCCCCAGTTAAGCCAGGTTTAGACTGTTGTGTCACTGCACGTCAGGGAAAATATGTGTCTGTCTGTCATTCAAAGACAGTTGCATGTTACATGTCTGTAAATATTACATTCTGGCTAGGGGACACTCAAACCTCAAAGCACAGAAAACATAGATGGATAAACCAATCGACATGCAGGATTAACATCTCCGTACAACATTTAGTGGAGATTTGGGAAGTGTACACATTGGCCCGTCTGCAACCATCTGCAACCTACACTTACCCATCAATGCCTTCACAGAATAGATACGTGTTGACATCTATACACAATTGTGGACAAGTCTAAATCAAGCTTTACTCTTAACAATGGCACAAACACACTCTGTCAACCTTGTTATTTCTGTCATGCTGTCATTTCACCTACAATCTACTGAGTGTTATTCCCCCCCCTTTTTTTTTCTTCCTGGAACTATCCAAAAATAGTCATCAGGTATGTAAAATCTGTTAGGCTTTGTTACCCATTTCTTTGGAAAGATGTTAGGGGTCTGCAGTGACTGGAAATAGAGGCAGGATAGGAGTCAGCCATACACCCTGGTAGAGTTTTCTGCCAGCTCCAGTATGGTGGATAGAACCAACTCTGCAGTGTAAAGGAGGAACCACATGATTTTGCTTCAAAATAGCATTTGCAATGTAGTATGATGCCTTTTTATTCAAACTTTCATTTGTTGCATAATGCCTGTTTATCCAAAGCTTAGTTTAAGGAGGGTTTTTTCCCCCAAAGAAGGGTAAGCAGGATTTCAGCCACATTGGTTGACTTCCTACTCACCTCAGATATACTTTAAGTATAAGGACCACTTCTTAGCAAGCAATTCCATTCCATTTAACACATATTTCCTATAGAATTAGCTAGTCTTAGTGACTTATTTATTGTGGTGAAAAATTCTTGCCATAGATAGAATTGGTTGACTGATTTGCTTGATTTAACATAGGTCAGCTTTCCTCAACTTTAACATAGTTGAAGGGCATGGACAAGTATTCTTCTTGAGAAAGGCTGATCTAGATGTATTTCAACATTCTGAACACTTATGTAATTACTTTGGCTTCATTACTTTGTTTTACCAATTTCCTTAAAAATTTTTGTTGAGACTAGCAATATTCAGCAGGAAGGCTTGTCTACTATGTCCAGTTGGGTATATAAGATAATACTCGTAATATTCCATTTTTAAAAATGTGAACTTATAGTCTTCCTTATGCTTTTCTTGAAGTTTAGAATTTCTATACAAGGATCCCTAAGCATACCAATTTCCTCCCAATCTCTCCCAATCTCTCTTCTTAACAGCAATTGTAGATTGCTTACAGATTGCTCTGTATTTGATTTGTAGACTGCCCTTGAGTTCTCCTGTCAGTGCTTAAATTAGGATATAGCACCCTGATGCTAACAGCAGACTATAAAAGTATTCAAGTTAAGGATGTAGTCATATATTCAACACTGAACTTGGGGTATTGAGTTATGCGTTCTTCTTTGTAAAGACCATCCAGATCAAGGCATGTGTCAGGGTTCCAAGTAACACCCCCAACGAAAGAACACTCCGAGGCTTGAATTTCCTCAAAGTTCCATTTTATTAGAGACGTCATATTGGCACATCTGGGGAAACCCGAATCTGAAAGCTTCCAGGTTTTCCCCACCCAAAGGAAAGTTCAAGACCCTGCCCAACACCCACATGTCCATCACATGGTCCAATCCAAACACTGTGCTGACTGGAGATGCCTCCTAGTTCCAACCCTCCAGGTGCAGGGCAAGATGTCCTTGACTTCCTGAGAAAGGAATGTTTTTATGACTATCTATCTCCCATGCTCCATACAATTCCCCCTCCCAGTTTCCCACAGTAGTAAATGTGGCAGGCCTGGAGATGCAACAAAAAAGATAGCTTCCAGGCCTGACAACATGTATAGTGGTGGAAATCACTGTGTTAGTAAGCGTTTAAAAGATGCTTTTTCAAAAGGCAATTTGGACTTTGTTTTTTTCTGAAGAAGCTTCTTGGATGAAAAGATAAACGTTTTCTTCAAGGAAGAAACAAAGTCCAGTTGCCTTTTGAAAAAACACCTTTGAGACAATCATGACCTGGATGACTGAGAATCTCCATAGATATGTAACAGTGAGCCTTCCCTAAGAGCTATCCGAGGGGCACATAAACTCATTCAAAAGACATCAGTCATAGCACACTCATTGTGCCTTTCATGGCACACTACAATTTATTGTCACTCAGTGAGATCCTGGCATATAACCCACATTTCACTCAGTGACACTAAATATCAGTTTTGTAAAAATTGTGTAAATTATTATACCATGGTTTAAGAAGTAGAACAGAGATATTAAACCAGGTCATGTAACATTTTTTTAAAAGTGTGAAAACATTGCTCTCTGAACTCTTCTTACAAGACTCGATTTTGGTATCATTCTGTACCCACTAGACTGGCATCCCGATTCTTCTTGAGTTTTGAGGTACAGAACTCAGGCAGCGTATGAATTAATTGGATGAAGAGAAAATAGCTCTTTTCTGGGTGACAATGTGAAACTTAGGAAGCTGAATAGGTGTGGATGTTCAGAATACCGACTTGTTTCAGGACATGACAAGATCTGAGGAATTTTTTTAAAAAATTCTCTTCCCTTGAAAAATTTCATGCCACAAAATTATAGTGGAGGAGGAATACAAAGTAGAAAAATAACATTCCTAAACAGCAGATGGAAGGACACTTGCCTTTATGATCATGGATCAGTACATTTTGCAATCATTTTGGTAAGCCGAAATGGAAAGTGCTATTTTCCCATTCTTCTAGGCGCTCTTAACTCCTATCATTCATTCTCAAAATAATTTTGTAATGGCATTTGCAAATTAATCTGCATCAACATTTATAATTAAAAAAGATCCTGCATTCCACCACGAAGTGGAGTGAGATGGGGGAAGAGGAAAATAGTTGTTGCAACGTAGCATTATTTCATATTTTAGGCCTTTTTTTCTTTTTGTTAAAGAAGTTCAACTCAGAAAATAGAAAATTTAGAGGAGATAAAAATAATCAGCCTAGGTAAATTAATCTATCTAAAACATTACTATTAAAACTTGTTTAATTGGTTAGGGAAAGTGAAGGACAACATGAACTAGAAGTGTGCAGAAGCCCAGAACAATTGATGTAGAGTTCACAGCTTTGTAAAAAGTAGTATGAATGTCTATCTTATACTGGTTTAGGAAATGCTGTACTTTTCTGGTTATTGAGACCTCATTCTTTTCCTCTTCAAAAATAAAAGCAATCAATGTAAGAGGTCCTTGATAAACAAAGCCAGAAATGATCCAGGTCTGTTCCATCTATGCATACTACAATGTTACGGCTGCTGCACTATCGGTCAACACACAACAGCAAGAGCTCAGGGGTTGACTTCAGTAAAACAGGCCAAGCCATCATATAGGAAACAAATGGGATATTTGGAAGGGAAGCTCTGAGCTATATTTTTTTCCCTTTCCACTTTTGCAACATACGTGTCATTAAATGAAGTAATACCCAGTACACTAGTGTAGTGCTGTTATTGTGAAAAGTGTGTTCAGCAATTTGTGTGTGATCAACTCTGCTCACAATACACCCATCAGTGGCTGAAGTTCAGTCATAAGCTTCCTTCCCAAAGTGTGTTGAACAAGAGGTTTTTGTTAAACCATGTCAATGCCGGATTAAATGTGCAGTGCTGTTTTATTATTTGGGTTGAAACAAAATATTGATTTTATACATATGCATCTATTCAAGAAATGCTTGTGTGGAAGCCCCTACACATGAGTAAGGTTCCCATCTGTATTTCTGGCTCTTTGGTTCAAGTGAGGACCTAAATTTTTGTGACTGTTTTTTGTTCTACACAAAAGCACGCTTGCAATAAATTTTTAGAGGTTTTCTATGCCATGAGCTAAATTCTAAAATGTGAAATGTGGTAACAACACAACTGGATGGATTTATAATATCACTCTGATGTCATGTGATTTTTCCTTCCTTCCACAAAGTTTGTCTTACAGTCAACAACTTTGAAATACAGTCAAATATAGATTATAAATTAGTTTTCCTTGTCTCATTTTTCCTGGGGTGAGGGAGAAATTTGGGTCATAGAAAAGAAATAAAGCCACAAGGTTATGGGCTGGGCACTGGGTAAAATGAAATGGACATGCAGCAATATTTATATTAAATTTAAAAAATTAAAATAGTGGTTAATGTCAATATGATATCAATCTGAATCAATATGCTATCAATAAGTGGCATTTACTTATTGCCTCAAAGATCATGCTATTATCCGTCAGGATAAACAATGTTATGTAAATTGAAAAACAAGAGTAAGAAGTTGTGAAAGAAGGAAATGAAAGGTAGGTAATAAGAATAAAGGAAATTAACTAAATGTGCTTTACACCTACATCGTTTGTTATACGTCTTCCTAACTTTTTGCCTTGTAAAAACACTGCATTAAATTTAGAAAAATTTGCCAAATAACAGATGCATCCAAAATCTCAGACATTGAATGAGGTGCAAATTTTCACTCAAAACCTGGAATTTCATTAGTGTCTAAGTTGGGAACAAAATTTCATTCTCCCCTGGAATAAGTTACATTTGTACCTTTAATAATAAAATAAGTCAATAGCTTTAACTTGGAAATAACAACTCAACAGCTGTGCTAAATGGTGTCTTTTGAATACAGAAAGTGGTTGCTTGAAGTGCTACAATTTTGTGATGCATGCCAGCCAGCTAAAAATATTTTGGGAAGTAACTGAAAATCTACATAATGAATCTCTATTGATGCCAAAGGCAATAACAATCATGTGTCAGATCTGAGAGTGCAATATAGATGTTTCACTAGCAAATGCCAACAAGGCATGATTTTCCCTTCCCCACTTGTTAAATAAGCACAATTTGTAATAATCACAAATAGAATGACCAATATAAATACACTGCATTGGAAGTGTGGCTTGCATTTTTGTTACACTGTGTGGGGAAATCAATTATCTCTTATCTCTGCTGTAGCATTTCATCATCATCCTAATTCCAGATATTTGGATATAAACCAACCTTGCCTGGCACATTAATCTACCTTTATGATTCTATCAGAGGTAAACTAAATAGCCACAATGGATGTTTATAAGAACAACAATTATTTTTTTCAAAGTTAAACACAGAAATATGGTTGTTACAGAAATGAAAAGGAGCATTTTAGGAAATTGAATTATTGAACCTTCAAAGCAAAAAAAACAAACCATAATCATGTTATTTCGATAATAAGATTAGACACAAAAAACCAATAGGATAAATTCCTCCAATACTTTAAGTATTTCATGCCTCAAATTCTTTGCAGTCTTAAATACTGTACAGCAAGTAGACACTGTATGAAAGCCAGGCTAGACTGGTAGTCAGAAATCAAAAGAAGAGAGATATTATTTTTCCAGACTAAAAAATGTTATTAAAGTTGGCAGATGACTGCATATATTACATTAGAGGATGTGCTGGCAATGCACTTCTTGATTCTATATAGGACTAACAGGCCAAATTTTGTGCAGAAGATTTAATGGACTCCTTTGACATCAGGCCTCTAAACAAGGACTAAATAATATCAAGAGTATTTCAATTTTCCAGTTACTCCTTGACAAATCTCAAAGTAGCCATCTTGGAAGTAGTAACAATTGAAAAAGAGATTGCTAAACTCACATGCATCAAAAGGCTTCAGGCAATCTCAGAAGTTCTCAACAAATAATGGATTTTTAACAGATTACCACTGCTAATTGATAAGGCACTTGTAATTTGCTTTACGTCATCGGATGCAACCACTGTTTTCTTTCTCTATTTTCCCCAGCCGTGCTTCCATTTTATCCCAGTTTAAATCCAGCTTCAGTGTAGCCACTCCAATGCATCTGAAACCTGTTGTGGCCCACCATATCTTGTCTTTTAATAAAATATATTGATCTGGGAAGATGCTACTTGAATCCTTCTGATTTAAACAGCAAATGGAAACCCTTTGATTCCTGTTTCAAGAAAGCATAAAGTAGAGCTATGTCTAGGTCCAGAGAATACCTCTCCTGATACTCTGTGAAGTCAGTTTAGTGCTCTTGGCATTAACTCTGTTCCATGTTGATTCTCGATAGAAAAAAGCACAGCCCTATCTAAACATGATACATACACTAGAAAAAAATATTTGCGTATTTAAGGATATATCATAATGAATATGGCAATGGGAAGTATTCTGAAACATTTCAAAATATCTTTAGAAAAAAATTGTTTCATTCATATGTGTCATTGCAATCTGCTACAGTGATCTTTGAGGATACTTGATTTCACTCAAAGTGACTCTGTATGGTGCTTTTAGGAACAAAAAAAAAGTGGATTTCCTCTTTGTTGCAAAGTAGTCAGGTCAAAGTTTATATAATTCAAAATTACTATAACTTACATGCCAATACATGAGTTCCATATGCCTGCAATTTTTGGTTTAGGCGCTTCATTGCAAAACAGCCATATGAAGAGACCTCAATTCTGGCTTAGGTGAAAAGAAGTATAAGTATTCTTTGTTCACCACACAATTTTTAGAACAGGAAGGCTAAGCTCTGTACTCTTTGTGCCTGACACATTAATTTCAAGCTTGTTGGACGAAGCGCTACTAACAGGTTACCCAAGGACAATGGCTTTTCATTGAAGGCTCATGAACATGACAGAGTTGCATAAGTCGGGTGGCAACAGGAAAATCAAAAAAAGAATCAATTGGTAACTGTGAGGACTTACTGCTTTAGAAGACTAGCCTAATATTACACCATGGTCCCCTTATTTTGCTGAGTTCCAATTATAGTTTTCAATTATACTTCCATGAATTATTTTTTAAAAAAAATAAACTTAACATGTTCCTTTGCAAAAGTAGCTCATGTACCAATTCCCTAAGTGCAGAATTCAATTGCTGAAGCCTAACATGCTTTCAACAAAAAAAATGGATATTTATATATTTGCATTCACATGGTCAAAGGTGAACAAGTTAGAAACAGTCACAATGAAATAAAATGAACACATTTTTCTTTATGCTTTGCAGTCTGAAACAGAATTCAATTGCATAAACAAGCCTGTGTCTTAAGATAAATTTATCTAGGAAAAGAAAGTTATCTAAATGTTGCTTTTGATAAATCAAATAATCATGACAGGTAAACAACTACGATATTGTGCACAGACTGTTAAGGCCCACCATGTTTAATCTAATACCTATATTAATATGAGAAAAAATGTTAACGCTCTTTTATTTCAAATTTTAGTTTTGCCCATTTGTTTTCGAAATTAAAACACTAAGATCAAACTTTCCTAAATTTGTAATGGCATAAGCGATTGGTGAGAATACCACATTTCACTAAACATTCTAATCTTTAAGAAATAATTATGTTTGGCTATATTTTCCATGCCATTAAAATTGTAGGCAGATTGTGAAGTGCTCCTTAACTCAACTAAACAAAATTAAGGTAAAATAGCTGTATTAAAAGAGGCTTATGCCCACTGTTTTAGATTTTTGTTTACAATATAGCAATTGCAACAGTAGAACACTTACTTGAATCAGTTCTCAACTAGGAAAAATGAAATTGGTGAAAATCAATCGCAGGTGACCCAAATATAGCCAAAAGTTGGGTTTTTAAAATCCCCATCCCCACGAGGCAACTTTCTAACTATTTGTGAAGCATATGCAAAAAAATTGTCCCAAGTTCATTGTTAACTGTGGACATTGTGGCAGATAAAGGCAGTAGGCAAGAGTTGACCAACTGAGTGGATCAAGAGCTGCTCACTAAAGTTCATGTACACTGACCAGGTGGGTCTTCAGCACACGCAGACAGAATGACAGCAAACTTTGTTATCTTATCTATAAAGTATTTATTTTCTTAAGTTAAACAAACAGTTTTTTCAAGGATGGTTTCCATCTATAAAATGAACAAAGTACAAGCTCTGTACAGCAGATTTTAAAGAACCAACAGAAATAATTTTCTAAACCACATTTAATTCGTAAAAGGAAATGTACATGTACCACCATTATTTTTGCTTTAAAGTAGCTAAGATTAGGACAGAGATGACATGGTAACTGCTTATTAAATTTCCTGGTAGTTTACAATAAAAAAGATCAAGGGAAGGTTCAACTATTTCCTGTATCTAACTTCAAAATCTACCACTGACGGCTTCTGCATATCTTCAATTCGTTTGAAAATCTTTTCCAACAAGGTCTTTAGTATTTTTGCACTGACAAGGAGGTGTGCAAAAGCAGTGCTTGGTACAATACACATGAAGTCCATAGTTGTGTTAAAAAAAATGTAGTCACAGTAAATAACTTTGGCACACTGTGTCATGTAAACATAGCATCACATTACTGCATTTTCTGATCCAGCGTCCATGCCTAATGATCACTTTCATCCCTAGAACTTGAATACAACACAGATAACATTTAAGACTTTTTGGAAATCCTGCTAACACACCTGCTTAAATATTAGTCAAGATAGTAGCTTTTCAGAATTCAAAATCAGCTATTTATTGGATAGCTTCTACCTCCACCTCTCAAAAAATCCTTTACAATTTAGCTTCTTTTACCTTCAGTTCTTCCTCAGAAGTCCCAGATTATAATTAGTTGGGTACTTAATAAGCACTTCAGTGCTCTCTCCCAATGCCCCAATTTTATAAATGAATGTTACCTTCATCTCATGACTTGGGCAGCCTTTAAAAAAATGAATTTCAAAGAAAAAAAAAGGCAAAGACTGCATTTATTATTTTTCCTGTCAAGGACATAATTACATGAGAGGTTTTAATCACAGGGAGGCAAATTTAGTCTGGAAAAGAGCAATATTCACATTCAGCCCATCAATGGAATCATCATTCTTAATTAAAACAATGTAGTATCTCAATACAGTATCAACAGAAACCACAAGCATGCCATATAAATTCAAAGGTTCGCCAGCTTATCTGAAACATTGCAAAACTAGAGTCCTCATCTGAGTGGAAAGATGCCCAATTTTTTGCAACAAATATTGTGGCCGTCATGGAAAAATGCACTTTACAGAATACTCTCAAACGCATGTAGCCAGAAGACGAACACTGTCAAGAAATGATTGCGTAATAATTTACCTTTGTCATTTTGTAATCGTTGGGGAGAGGGGCATGTTCTGTGTACGTTTTCATTTCTCTGTTTAAAATTTTACATAAACTGTATTTTTAAAAAAAAAACAGTTGGTGCGGACAACACATGCAGGGATGGCATTGCTATGGTATAAAAACAGCAGAATGGAGCCATTACTTCCAAAGTTTTACTTCTGCGCCACTGTTGAGACATAGTGAAAAGACATAAAGAAAAACCTGAAACCATGATACTCAAGAGCAGATGCCTCACAGCTGCAATGTTGGTCATTAGCAATAGGCTTGCTTGTAATTTCACAAGAAGGCTACTTGTGGGTCTTGTGCTATCTGTTATTCTGACAACTTTTCAAAAGGAGTAAGAGATGGCAAAGAGGAGAAACCAAGAACTGAAGCCCCAAAGCTGTGTTGTAGTTTAAAAAAACAAAACAAAACCCTAGTTTTTGACACAAGGTAAGTCTAATGTTGCTCAGTACAAATACACCGAGTTATCTAGAGCGCACGGCATGTAGTTCCTTGAACAGAAGGTGACGAATATGCTGGTGAGATGAAGCGGGCAAGCCTCTTTCTGCCATTCCACCAACCTCTGCAAAAAAGAGGTCTGACCACTTTCAGGAGAATGAAGTGCAGCAAAAAGAAAAAAAAATAGGCACACTTTACAAAGCAGAAGCATCCAGTGTTTGCGTGTGAATACAAGGCAACGGCACAAACTTGCATCTTCACAAAAATGTGGCTCTTCCACAACTGTCCAATCTATGTTCCAGTCAAGTGTTAAAACGCTTTGTTGATAAATTACAGGATGATGAAAAATCGATAAGAAAGTTGTAAATTTCGACAATATATATTTTATATATATATATATATTTATATATTTATATTTATATATAGCGTTTATATCTAGAGTCTCATCATAGAAAAAAAAAATCCACGGTCCGATATACCAAGTACACATGGCAAAACCTTCCCCAAATGATGCTTTTGACTGCTGGAAACCAAACACCTATTTTTATGCAAGTGGAGACTGCTCGTGAGGTTCTTCCAGCCACTTCCCTCCCAAGTATGCCCTTCCCTTCCCATGTATCTGTGGTTTCTAAGGATGTTAATCATCTGCTCTGAAAATACCGGGTGGGTTGAAGGTGGAGAGG
>JANHZT010004132.1:115286-138373 GCA_032468215.1 Stegonotus admiraltiensis | reverse complement strand
CTTTTTTTCTGAAGCTGTTTTGGAGGCTTTCAGAGGCAGGAAAAAAAGCAAAAAAAAAAAAAGCAAGGCACAGAGCTCACAACTAAGGAACCTGTTGCTAAAATTCACCTCTGGATACAGCTGATTGGGGGTATTCCAGGAGGCCGATCCACCTACCAATCAGCTTTTTTCTTATTTTCCTCCCCAAAAACTAAGGTGCATCTTATACTCTGAAAAATACGGTAGTAGGAACTGAACAGTGAGGGAAATAAACAAGAAAGAAGTGCTCTCTTGATGTCAGAGGCTAGGCAGGCAACAGGGATATGCCTCCTACTTAAGGAAAAGGCATCCAAGCTACAGCCATTTGCTCTTCAGCTTCTGCTCTTTGTAGCAAATGCAAGGAATTAGAATTAGAATAGCTAATAGTAAGGGACCTTGGAGGTCTTCTAGTCCAGCCACCTGCTCAAGGAGGAGAACTATAACCATCTCAGACAAGTGGCTGTCCAGTCTCTTCTTAAAAACCTTTAGTGATGGAGCGCCCACAATTTCTGAAGGCAATCTGTTCCACTGGTTAATTGTCCTCACTGTTAGGAAGTTTCTCCTTAATTCCAGCTTCTCTCTTTGATTAGTTTCCATCCACTGTTTCTTGTCCTGCCCTCTGGTGCTTTGGAGAATAATTTGACCTCCACTTCTTTGTACCAACCCCTCAAATACTGGAATACTGCTATCATATCACCCCTAATTCTTCTTTTCTTTTAGACTAGCCCAGTGGTAGGCAAACTTGGCTCTTTCACACCCCCTGTGGACTTCAACTCCCAGAATTCCTAAGACAGCCAAACCCGAAACCTGCAGCTGTTCTTCATATGGTTTAGTCTCCAGGCTTTTGATCATCTTAGTTGCTCTTTGAACTTTTCTCAGTCTCAACATCTTTTTTGTAGTATGGTGACCAAAATTGGTTGCAGTATTCCAGCTGCAGTCTTACTAGGGTTTTATAAAGCGGCACTAATATTTCACATGATCTATGCCTCTGTTTATACAACCCAGGATTGTATTAGCTTTTTTGGCGGTGGCGGCTGCACACTGCTGGCTCATATTCAAGTGATCATCCAATAGGACTCCATGGTCCCTCTCACAGTTACTGTTTTTGAGCCAGGTCTCACCTAATCTGTTCTTACACCTTTTATTTTTCCTGCCTAAATGTAAAACTTTTGCTTTTCTCCACATTAAACTTCATTTAATGGATTCAAAGGAGCTGTACTTCCCTTTCACAAGAATTCATAAAGGGGAGGGGCTCTTCTTCCTCCAGAGTAGGTCATTGAACCTACCTTTCATTCAGAAAATAAATAAACCCATGCAACTGAGAAAGGCAGGTCAACTAAAATACTTTTTCCTATTTCATTTCTCTTCTACGTTTCTTCTTTTAGTTTTAACCTTTTTATTCTTTCATATCCCTTATATTAACCTTTCCTGTAAAGTTTATATTACTAAAGTGTGTCTATGTATGTGTTTGTATATGTGTATGTATATGTACAATATATATACATATACATACACATATGCTTAATGACTGTTTGCTCATAACCAGTCTTAATTATGATGGTGCTGAATGAAGGGCTTTACAACCTGTGCCTGAAGTTACAGATACTGAGGCACCCATGGTCATACAATCAAAGTTCAATTTGGGATGTTACAAAGAATTAGAAATCAAGTTGGTTTCCCACTCCTATTTAAGAACCAGGTGATGATTTGTTTGATGCATTATTATAATACTTACCTGATTTCCTCCAGCATTATGACATTCATAAACACCGACAACGCCATCTGCAAAATGGCCTAATGTGTCAAGGCAATTGGTTCCTTGCTGCAAAGCCCCAAAAGCTATATCTTGGTGATCAGGTACCCTGAGAGGGAAAAAAAAAGAGAGGAGTTTGTTCATTCTAACCAAAATGCAACTTTAAATACTTACTCTACTTTGTTTGAATGTTAGATATGCAGCTACGCAATTCAGTACAGTTTTTCCAAGTTTCAGTTTTAGTTTCTCTCACCAAGTCCCCAAACTTCATCCTAAACTCCAGAAGAGCTGGAGACCTTGAGAGCAATGATATAGTCTGCAATCCCAAAGACAGTTTCCCAATCAGCAGGTCCTCAAACATCAATGGATTTAAAATCGCAGTTGATAAATGATTTATTTATTTACCAAACAAATGTTTATAGCCACCCAGCTCACGCATGGGTGACTCCAGGTGGCTTATGACAACTTCAGGCTTGCTTATTTTTAGCATACAATTAATTTTGCCATAATGCACTTGCTCTAGGAAAATTGTATTGTACTGATTGGGTTAAACATATTACCTGCATTAAAATGAATGAATGAAAGTAGACCTAATTGCATGTGATCATCAATGCCATTTGTTTTCTCAGTGGTGTGGATCCATTCTTATTCCCACCCTGAAAATTAGTTCCTCTTCAGGAATTCCCATGTTTAGGAGATAGAGAAATGATGAGGTTATACTTATGGTTATGCAAATACTTCTGTCATCTGTTCTGGCTCTTCTTATCACTGCTGTACAATCAAGACTATCTGGTTCTATCATTAAGGTTTCCAATGAGCCAATAACTCTCGGAGGTAAAAAGGGATGAGTAACAATGCAGAAATGCTTCCTTACTTCAAGCCCCAGATATGACTATGGCAACTGACTGATTTGGCTGCTGAAGAACAACCCTCTACGGCACATGGGCAATGGGCAGCCAGAGCTTGTCTTAGGCTGATATCATCCACCACCTAACCATGCTACAGGTTATGAAGACATTAGGTCAGATGGAAAAGAGATTAGAAGGAAGGCCCAGAAGACAAAAAAGTTCAAACTACATTTCTCTGTGGGCGCACCCACCCTTTGGAATCAGCTCCCCCTGGAGCTCCAGGTGGCCTCCGACCTTCGCTCTTTCCACCACGACCTAAAAACATGGCTATTTCACCTGGCCGGCCTAGACTGATCGGGGTTTTAAAATGGATTTTAATTGATTTTATGTATTTTATGTGTAACTTTTAACCTGGAGCTTCTATTGTTGTGAGCCGCCCTGAGTCCTTGGAGATAGGGCAACAAACAAACAAACAAACAAACAAACAAACAAGTAAGTAAGTAAGTAAGTAAGTAAGTAAATAAATAAATAAGTATGGCATCAGTATACAGGCATAAAAACTTACCTTAATTCAGGATATACATTTTCAAGGTACCACTTGAATGGTTTGCAGTTAAGTCTCTTTCTCAACTCCATTCGGCTTTGAATACTATTGAGAGAAAAAGCTTTTCATTGCATCTAAAAACTACGCCAATCCAAAAGCTATTTTTATGGACAACCTATTATTTAAATAAGAAGCTGGCAGCTAAGTAATTCTCTGTAACTTTTAGACCTCAATTCCCATCATTCCAGCTGCCCTAGCCATTAGCAAGCAGAAGAAGTCCAAAAATAGGCAGAGTACCATCTTGCCTTCTTCTGATTTAAGCAAAGATTAAAGATAAGGTTGTGTGCTTATTTTAATACCATTAATTTCCACCCTGCTGCTTCCAGACAATAGGTTCAAATAGCTGAAAGAAATAATTGGACTTACTTGCCATAAGGTACATTTCTGGCAGAAGGCACTGCTGCATAATAGAAGTTTTTGTATTCATCCATCCAGACTTCTGCTGCTCTGCGTGTATTTCTGGAAATAATTTAAGGCATAGCATTAATTTTGTGCCCTGGTACTTGTTTACTCCTTTGGGTAGTGAAAAGTCTTCTACTTTAAGGACACTGCTATGCAGAATAAATTTATAAGAATAAATAAATCTCTCAAAAAGCACAATAATTTGTTGGCTTTGTATTCTTTAGCTCCTTTCTTCAGGATTTGTCTTTGTGGAAGGAAAATGGCATTAAGGATCACTATATTTTGGCTATGAGTCAGTAGACAAAGTCCCCTACACTTAGACTAAAGAGTACACCTAGCATTGTTCCGTACGCCAAAGCCCTGGTTAAATAGGAGTTATATTCACTTATCTTGTACAGAGACACTGTCTCAATTACCTTATGCCTTCAGCACATCTATGTTCTCACATGAAAAAACAGATTATGTAGTCTTTTCTAGACTCTTCATCATGTCACTCCAAAACTATTGGAAGAAGTGGGTCTAGAAGGGATACAGTATTCCACTTTCCCTGATGTGATTCTACCTTTTAAAGTATGGCAAGCATATTTCTGGCTATGCAGAAGAGTTCTGAATTCTTTCGTTCAATCTCCAATTCTCTTTATTCATACCTACCTACCACTTAGCAAGCCCCAACTCCTAAGACTTCTCTCAACAAGATGCTTTCCAGATTTATGAAAGTCAGCTCCCAGATTTCACTAGCCAAATGCCACCTTATTAAGCAATTTGGTAGAGAGAGTAATATTTAATAATTAAGGTAGATCTATACAAAACTTGATTATATGTTGGAGACACACTGATTCTTTTTCTGTTTTAACAAAATGTTTTGGAAAAAACCTGCTGGATCACCAAGGAATATATTAATACATGGATGGTATACAATAAATGTTTCTGGAAACGGTTTCCAAATTAAAATAAAATACTATATACTATAGGTATGTGTACATACATACATACTGTATGTAATGACCTACACTATAGCAAATCCTTTGTTATAATTATTCATATTATATAATACATATTATATAATATGAATAATTATAACAAAGGATTTGCTGTAGTCTAGGTCTTTACGTTGTTCTGACAGTTTGTTTCCAATGTTAATGATAACATTGAAGTTTTCAAATAAACTAATCAAAAACTACATGCAAGCTTTTGCTGTCCAATAAGCATTTTTATAATGTAGGTAAATAATCTAAATTTCTGCTGATTGGTATTGTTTTTGGTCTTGGTTTTTTTGTTTGGTGAAGGACCCCATCTCTTGATTATATGTGCTAACAACCATTGATTGTGACATTCTTCCTAGCTGCTGTGCATGTTAATTTTTGTATTTATGATGGAAATTTGTTTTTAATTTATTTTAAGATTGTTCGCTATCTAGAGTCACTTGCTGAGATGGATGGCCATATAGAATGAATGGATGGATGGACGGGATGAATGGATGGATGGATGGATGGATGGACGGACGGACGGACGGACGGACCGACTGACCAACCAACCAACCAACCAATGTTATTAAGTCTTGAATTTACCTTGCAAAAACAGTTCCACTTCCCCCTGGAAAGGTATAAGGATGTTGCTTGCGGAAGACATGACCAACTCGGCTGCATGGGATGATTTCAAGACTCCCACCGCATTGCCACACACGGAATGAAATCTCTGCATTCAGAAAACAACCAACACAGAGAATAGTTTTTTTTTCTTTCTATCTTCCTATCTTCCTATGCATCCTTCTTTTCCATCAACAAGAATACTTTTTTTTTTAAAAAAGGTGAAAAATCCCCTGCTTTTAATGGAGAAAAGGGGACAGAGAATCGTGTTCACCTCTTAATTGAAAAATTAAGCGTATGTAACTATGAGGTTATTATATTTCTCTACCCAAAATGGACCACTTTCTGTATTTGCAGTTCAAATAAGTAAACAGTGGCTCAGAATCCAATGTTTACCAGATAACCACAATAATATGGTATCATACAATTACTTGGCTTTTATACGAACACCCAAGCGTCAGAATAAGAAAATGAAGTTGAGATTTATAATTAAGTATAAAATCACAAATGCTCTTAAAGTATCAGTTTCTAGACTAATAATACAAAATTAGTTTAATTTGTTTAAAGAAAATACCCAACGATGACTATTCCTATGACCTACATGCCCTACTTTTAAGTATTTAAAATGCATGGAATATCTTTACAATCTTGTTAAATGAAACACTTTGACAAGTATTTTTAATTAGCACAGAGTGCATTTCAAGTAAGTTATAACTTTTAAAAAGATAAAGATCCTGTGGCTGCCTTCTTCAAACATTTCCCTGATTTTCTACTTCATACTTATTTTTTTGATAGAAAAGTCTAATTTTACAATGGAGCCCTGCTGTGGCTGAATATTTGCCAATAACCTACTTTAAAGTATTAACTGCTGCTTTAATCCATTCCAGGCAAAGATCTAAAGACATGAACTGACAAAAATGAGGCTAAGATTTGCTAGCCTTCAAAAACAATGCTGTAAGTAAAAAATTCATACCTAGATTTTCTCCACCCCATACATCCATCATCATATCATACTTTCCCAACTCTTCAAAATAAAGTTTGTCCATCACAAAGAGTCCACCAGCTATCATTGGTGTTCTAAAAAGAAGGAAGAGGTAAAGAGCAGACAATGTGCATCATATATTCACACATTATATCTTAAGGTTCCAAATGAGTATTTTCTGTCCATATTTACAAACTATTCAATTCCTTTTTAGCCATCTATACTCATTGCTCCAATGGAAAACTCTATCACTCATTCACGAACTCAAGATTTATATATGGTCAACTAGGTCTTAATTCTTTAGATGTATTTCTGATGTATAAGATGTATAATCGGTTACAGGAAATTTCTGAAATGCTATACAAAATACACAATAATATTAACCCATAGTTATTCTGCAAGATATAAGTTGGTTCTCAAATAATGTTACCTTTGAATTATTTTACTAGCATTTTTACCCAATGATCACTATCCAACTTAAATAGATATTCTGCTCCTTGTAACAGTCATGCTTTCAAGTCTATTTTTCATAGAATCTTATAGAATTATAAAATTCGCTGCTAGTGTATGCAATGTTATTATGCATATCAGAACTTTGCAGCAGTACCAATTTTGATAGTTGCATGGGAAGAGAAATGATTCCTTTAATAATAATTTAATAGTACTGGAGAAATTACATTTCAGCCTATCTAAGTTCGATTATTACTAGTGAACACAAGAAAAATATATATGTTTTCATCTCTTGTTGCACTTTCTTGGCCCCAGCACACTAATATGAGATCAAGTAATTCTCTTATCAGATGATCTGGCCACCATGTTAATTAGAGAGCCTTGCGTCATTTGTTCTACTTTCCAGGTGTGGTTGCACAACAAGAAAGTAAGCCAATAAACCAAGGCCCACGCAAAATAGATTTCAATTCCACACATGCTGTTAAAGCATTATCATTTGCTTTTTGGTAATGTATACAACTACATGGATATCTTGTGCAGGTAGTGTTTCACTATGTATTATTTGCAGTCATAGTTTCATATAAGAATGCAATGTTAAGGAGTGTCAAAGCAATACATTTGTTGTAAGGTATAAAATGACAGAAACTATTCGAGTCTGTCTTCAGGTATGCAGTATTTTGAAACACCACTTGCATTTAGCAATACTGGGTTGTGTGTTTTATGAGGTATCAATTTAATTCAACAGCAGCCTGCCAAGTCTAACTTTGGAGATGGTAACTCAAAGTTGCACTTATAACAACAACAAAATATTGTTTTGTGAGGGGAAGGGTGTTGGCAGGAACATACTTGATAGAAGCAACTGGATTTCCTTGCCGTGCTCTTCTTTGCTCAGGTGTCATGTAATCCCACTTGAATACCAGATTCCAATCAAAGCCTAAGAGATTGCAGGAAGAAACAGAAGGAGAAAAGTCACAATGTACATGCCTGGATATTAATAAATGTCCCCTTTATCTTTTGCCTATGATATATGGTCGTTGAGTTATGGATTGTAGATATGAAGCTATTCAGATATGGTTTAACTCCAGGCTCAATTTACCTGAATTTCTTTTACTGTTATATGACACTTTCAGAAATAGATGTTATAGAAGTTAAGATGACAATAGGAAAATCCCAAGACAAATTTGAGTGCTTTTTAAGTAGAAAAGTGATATTAATTAATTTAAACATTAAAGTAAATAATGTCCACTTCATTTAAAAAAAGCTTTTTATTGCCCAATTTCCATCCTCTTTTACGAGATTACCACAAAAAATATTCTTCACAATTTCAAACTTAATTTGGATTGCAATAAACCTTGTCAGATTCCCCAATTTTGAAATGTCAATAAGCAATCTGAATATTTATCCCATTTAATTGTTGTGTATTTTGCTATACTTTAAAACTGTTTTGACTTATTTTGTGCTCGGAGGAAATCACAAAAGAAATCTGTGTGTAAGCAGCAGGTATCAGCTGATCTGATCAGGAGATGGCATTGAAATCAGAAGCTTGAATCTTTGTTTCTTGTCTTCCCTGCCAATTCTTCTACCTCCAGCTGCTATTTCCAAAATTGTTATTTTAGCTTCTCTGCTCCCACAGCAGATACCATCTGACCACATTTGAAGGAATGGCAATCCACTGACACCTCCTCAAGCTCCATGGGAACCATCTGTTGCTTGAACTCCTCTTCTCCAAGAACTGCCTTTGGCAGAAACCACTTTCCAGCTATCATACAACATTAGAATATAACAATGAGGGGAGGGCAGAATGCCTGGATTTGACAGCTTCCTGCTAGCTATCCTCCTGCTCATATTGCTACTACTGTACTACTCAGCCTGATACTACAATAGCTTTCCCCTCTGATAACTTATCAGAATGTAAGCTGCTGAGTGCTTCCATAAAAGGTAGATTAAAACTATCTTCCAGGTTAACCATGCTATGGATCTTGCAGCATGTAATTTCCCAAAGATGTCACAAGCGCTACGTTTGCATACAATTTTTCAAAAGCTGCTTAGTTGCATTCTTAGCATTTTAGGCACATATGACTTTCAGGCAACCAGCAGTACTTTTCCACGCTAATAGAATACCATGCTTAAAAATAAGATCCAATTTCCACCATTGGAAATTATAGCCGTGTCATTTGAAAAACATGCTTCATTTTAATACTACACTGTGATGACTAATAGAGCAACACGCTGAGCTTACCATGTCTTCATTTACAGCAAAAATATTACATTTCACTGTATAAAATTCCATTAATATAAAAATAAATTAAAACCTCAACATGTATATACACTGCAGTAAACATTAGGGGGCTCCTTTGGAGCATGAATCAATAATAGAGCACAGGAAAACCTGAGGTGTCAGTGGTATAAAAAAAATACTACTAAAAATGTATCAGCTCAGTTTGATCAGAGGGTCATACCAGACCGGGCACTGAGATAACCTGTATGGTTACAGGACCACACAGATGTTACTTTTTTTTTTCATACTGAAATCAAATCATTGCCACCTATACTCCAATGTCCCCTTTTCCAACCCTTTTCCAACTACATGTGATTCCAAATTGCATAATTACTTACAGTAGGTAATTATGCTGAGAATGGCAATATATGAGCAACACTTTTATACTCAAGAGATTCTATTATAGCATGCCAAAATAAACTGCCATGATCATCAAATATCCAGAGCAACAAACCCTCACAATGGATGCCATAGAGTATTTCAACGTGTAACAGAATATCCAGGAGAGGTTATTGATGATGTCAAGAATACAAATGTGTTGTTAATGTTAGCTACAACAGACTTTGACAGCAATGCCTCTGACTATTATTAGGACTCCAAATTTCCCTCTTTACTTTTCACCTTTGAACACGTCTAGGCATTTCCTAATTCATTTTGCAAAAGAAATGAAGGACAAATCTTTCACACAAAGGACAAATATGAAAACCTGAAATCAAGAATCAATGCTGAGTGTTCTTCCTTATCTTTTTTTTTAGATCCTCAATACTGTAACATTGGCTATTTCACCATTGCTAAAATATTATACTGTATTGCAATAGATTCCCTACAGAGAGTTGAAGATAAAATATATTTGTTTAACCCTTATGCTAGATTTTAGCAAAGCACGTTTATAAAGGTACATTACATGTAGATATAAACACAGTTGTTTTCTCACATTAGACAGGATGCAGAATTGTGGCCTTATTTAAATTGTCAGGGAACAGGTTGTATCCAATTTCTGTACTTGTATCAAATGTTGAGACACAAGTAAAGATGGAATTTGCATCACAACATATATCATCGTTGTGATGCAAACTTGGCTTTCTGTAGATGCCTCTGAGTATATTATCCTGCAGCAGTTGATGAAGGGTACAAAATATTCTGAATTTGAAACAGTGGTTTTGATTTCAAAACAGGATGTTCCAACAGTTCCAGGAGTGATTTGAATTCAGAACAGCTCTGAATCAAAATCAAAACAGCCAGCTCAGGGTTCAAATAGGATATTTAAAGATCAAAAAGGCTCGAGCAACCCACTTCAGATTTAAAGCAACTATTCCAAAATGTTCAATATATTTTGAGTACCCATGATCAAGAGGCTTGAAATTAATAAACAATGTGCTGGAATTCCCAATCTATTTTCTCTTTTTCATCTACTTAAGTGAAGCAATTAACATTCCGCTAGATAAGCCTGACGCTTGGTGACTTCAAAGGCACAATGACGTACCTTTCTCAGCAGTGAAGCGGATGTGATTTGATATTAACTATCTTCTCTGATGTTCTTTGAACTTCTCAGTTTAGCCCAGTGTTTCTCAACTTTGACCACTTGAAGTTGTTTGGACTTCAATTCCCAGAATCCTCCAGCCACCCATCCAGGTTGGGGAATTCTAGGAATTGAAGACCACACATCTTCAAGTGTTTAAAGCTCAGAATCACTGGTTTAGCTGATAACCCTAGAACAGCCCTGGTCGTTTCCTCCATTCCAAATACTAATCAGATCTGATCCTGATTAGCTTTTCTTGAGGTCAGTTTAGTGCTACTACCCAAACTGAATGAATTCTAACCCAAGAATAAATAACTGATAGTCATTTGCTGAGCTTATACTAGAATTCAATTTCATTCTAATCTGAATATAGTTGTATTTCTCCTTTATGGACCAGATTTTCAGGTCCTGACTGTAAATTCAATCCCAGATACTGAATACATACATCACTTAGGAGAGAATTTTTTTTACCATTTTCACCACCTTTCCTGGAATACCGTATTTTTTGGAGTATAAGACGCTCAGGACTATAAGACGCACATACCTTTTTTGGTGAGGAAAACAAGGAAAAGAAATCTGACTCTGCCTCCCAGCAATTTTGCTTCCTTGCAGCAAACAGCAAACAGCCTGCTTTACTTTCATTTTCGTTTTCAGCATAGCTTGATTAGCACAAGAAAAAAAAACCCTGCTCCCAGCAATTTACCTCCTTGCAGCAAGCAGCAGAGGCCCGCGCAGCAATAGGCAATGACAATCCCTGCAGCCAGAAACAGCTGAGAGTCGGGAAGCCGATGCAACTGACAATCAATGTGCTAATTAGGCTGTGTTGAAGCTGAAATGGTTTGTTTCTTCTTGCTGCTTGCTACAAGGAGGTAAATTGCTGGGAGGCAGAGACCAAAGGTTGGGGGCCAATGGGTGGGCGGGGCTACATTCGGTCTATAAGACACACCCAAATTTTCACCCCCTTTTAGGAGGGAAAAAGGTGCGTCTTATACTCCGAAAAATACGGTATATAGAAATGTTTTAGAAAGCAAGGAAAGGAAAACACATATTTTATTTCAATTTCCCAAGTCTCCTTGATAAAGCTGAGACAAAACTGGCAGTTCCCACCTCTGAGCCCATGGAACTATAAAAACACAGAAAGCTGTTCTGTACTGTGTCAGGATACTTGTATGTATTTTCTACAGCATCTCTTCAAGACCTTAGGCAGAAATGTTTCCCATCCCTTAGATCTGGGCCTTTTAGCAGGAAAGGCTTTACTCTCCTGCAAGATTTCTGTTGCACACTGACAAAAAACATGAACGTTGTTCTAAAAGACTGGAAGCATGCTCTGACATTTTACTCCATTTATTTACAGAAAGGTAAAAAGGTATACGTTTCTCAAGCAAGTATCTGGATCGTTATGACATGTTTAGAGACCCTGGAAAGACTTCATATTCCAATCAAATACATACCGCCCTTTAAATCAGCTGAGGCCCCCACATACTGGAAATTGTCCATGTTAATGACATCAATTATAGGAGATACAACTCGGGTCTTGTCCTGAAATACATTTCAAAACAAAGGTTAATGAACAATAGGCTCTTGTGTTGTTTTGAATGTTACAAAAAACATGATCATCTTTAGAAGGCTAGCTTTTAAATCCAATGCTATCCACATATACAGTGGCTAGCACTGAACCCACCTACCTGCCCAAGAAAAAGAAATCCACCCTCCTGCTCTAAGAACCTGATTTTTGCTAACAATTAGGTACAGTAGGCTTATTGGGTTATTTTGCTAACTCAATTCAATTCTCAAGGAAATTAAACGTTCTAGATCATACAGGGAGAGGTTTGAAAAGGCCTTGCGTAGCATAAGCAAGGCCGGTTATTTGCTTCACTCCCATTGTATCTGCCCCACAGTATCTGCCTGACTGGTTTGATCTGGTTTCTTCAGCTTTGAAGAGGCAGTATTTGCTGTCTGTTGCTTTTCTCGAGTTTGGCTTCGTATGCATTTGTTCTTAAAGCTTGGTCTTGTGCAGTCAGAATTTGTCCTTCTGTCTTTTTCTTCAACTTCCTTGCTCTTAGCCATTGCCAAGTCTTTAACAATTATTATTATGTTTCAGTACCACTTCTTCAATTTGGAATTCAGTCAATCAACTGATTTATTTTTTTTAAAAAAAACCCTGAAAGTACTGCTTAAAATTAAATGAAGGCTACTTCAGGTAGTCCTCAACTTATAAGAAGAATTGAGCCCCAAATGTCTGTTGCTAAGCAAGACAGTTGTTAAGGGAGTTCTGCCCCATTTTACGACCTTTCTCGCCACACTTTGCTAAGTGTGTTACCATTGACTTTGCTCGTCGGGAGGTTACAAAAGGTGATCACGTGACCCCAGGACACTGCAACCATCACAAATATGAGTCAGTTGCCAAGAGCCTGAATTTTGACCATGGAGATGTTGCAACATGGAGATGTTAATGTGAAAAATGTTCATAAGTCACTTTTTTTTAGTGCCGTCGTAACTTGGAATGGTCACTAAATGAATGGTTGTAAAGTGGTGGACCACCTGTACTTTTCAATGCAAAAGAGAATCCAGAGGCCCATCCTTAGAGACCATTAAGATTATTTCTCATAACTAACCTCGGCTACTCTCTCCAGGAGAGGCTCCAGCCAGTGCTCGTTGCATTCACAGTGACTATCCAAGAATGTCAGTACTTTTGCTTGTGCTGCATCTGCCCCTCGAACACGAGAACGCATCAAACCTGAAAATCAAGGACACATAGTTGGCTCGACTACATTTTGCAATCAATTGCATTTTTACTGTACTGCCTACTGTATTGTTCCCCCTCTGATATTAATCTACCTAATAATCTGATAGAAAGGCTGGTAAACCAATCAGAAGTTTTCCCATATAAAGTACCTAGGAAGACTTCAACAGAAACAATCTTCAGGCACTTTAACTTAGAGCAGTACAAGAAAGTCATTAGAAAAATCAGATCTCCACTTCGGAACTGTTGATTTAAGAAAGGCTTCCAGGAAGATGTTGATTAAGGAAAAAAAGTGAGCTGGAAAACATAATTTAAAATAGCTATCAGATGAAATGCCCTGCCTCCATTGTGCAATCTATTTTCGTCTACATTCAATGTGTGCAGAAAGAGACAATTGCTCTTTTAACCAATCTTCATATTGTTTACGGTCCTAACACGATGCTCACCTTCCCGGCGGTCATTTCGAAGTATCTTCACTTTCTCAATTTTACCTAATAAAGCACCATCCTCAGCTAGAAAAGGGAGGGAAAAAAAACCCAGTCATTTCTTTATCTTGAATCAAGAAACTGTCACAAAGACTCTTCCCTCCTTGGAGAGTTCCCAAGTTTCAGAACTAAAGCTCATCTGATTTCCTCCAGTTTTCCACTATAAGCCTATTTTGCAAGTCCGAATGATGACAATTTCATCTTGAAAAAGTAGAAGAGGCAGATTATGGCATTAAAGATGGCAGAAAGTAAATGCTTTGGAAACTAAAAGCAACCTAGGACCCTATATGAATATATGCCCAATCAACTTAGAGAACTCCAGCAGTGTGGACTTCAAGCCCAATAGTCCTTTGTCAGAACAATATAATATCTCATGTATTGTACTAAATAACAGCCTTGCGAAAGTACTTACAATCATTGCTGTAGTCATCTACTAATATAATTTCCTTAATAAGATGTGGTGGGCTTTTTTTGAGAACACTAAAAAGAAAAGAAATCGGATGAGAATAATCACCTAGTTCAATGCGCTGAGAAAAACTATGAATTATCACTTTGTGGTAGCCCCATGTGGTTTAAGAAAGTGTTGCAGAAATACCTGACAACAGTTCGAAGGAGAGCTGATCGGGCCTCGTTGTGAAAAGTGATGATTACACTAGTAGCTGGTAAGTCTATCCGCCATTGCTTTCGTTGACACCTTAAAAGGAAGGACAAAAAGGTTTCAAATGGTAGTGCCACTGACATGGAGGTTCTCATTAAAAGCTGACCTCAGATATTTCCATTAGATCTTCTAGGGAAGGAGCAAGCGCAGAAAGATGGAAAGAAAGAACAAATGCCATTTCTCTAGGCCAGGGTTTCTCAACCTTGGAAGCTTCAAGATATTTGGATTTCCACTAACCTGGGGAATTCTAGGAGTTGATTCCACACACAGTATCTTAAAACTTCCAAGGTTGAGAAAACACTCTCTAAGCTGTGCCCAAATGAGCCCAGAAGACTGCTTAATATTTAGTCTGAAGACTGCAGGAGATGTTACAAACTTGTCACTAAGATGATCTAGACCAGGGGTCCCCAACTCCCAGTCTGTGGATCGGCACTGGTCTGCGGCATGCCAGAAACCTGGCTGTGCAAGCAAGTGAGGCCCCATCCGTAGGATTCAGAAAAATCACACCCCCTCCAGTCCGTGGAAAAATCTCTCTCCACCGAACCGGTCCCTGATGCCCAAAAGGTTGGGGGACTGCTGATCTAAACAACCTTGCAAGTGTGAGCCATGTTAATGGTTGTCCAAAAGGCACCTTTCAAAAGGCAGCAACTTCTTTTTCTTATTCCATATCTGTCATCGGACGTTGGCGATCATGTTGGCGATCCTATTTTTATCAATAGCCACACGAAAAAGTGCTGTTGAGTTCTGTCCAAACCAGTCCCTTAGATTTTGAAGCCATGAAGTTTTTCTTCTGCCTGGACCTCGTTAAGCAGATCTCTAATAACTAAATGACTGGTAAGGAATATGAATTCTTCCATTCCCCACCATTCAACCAGAACTGAAGAAGCTTCTTGGATGAGAAACAAAACATTTTCAAGGAACAAAACCAAAAAAGTCCAGTTGCCTTTTGAAAAACGCCTTTGGGACAAGCATAATGTGGATGATTGAGAATCTCCATAGACATTTATTCATGGGACAGTTACTATGTATTTATTGGTCATGTATTCCTGTGTCTCTAATCCTTATAAGATATTAGCTTGGTACCAATCTTTCAGTTTATAAAATGGAACACTTACTGTTCTTCTTTCCAAAAAATATAAAATCACACTCATATGTAATTAATATTTTTAAATTTAAATGTGCTTTTAGAATGCCTGAAAGGGAAAGTCTCATTTTCTGCAAATGACTCAGAGCTTAATAAATGTAGGCATTTCTAAGAATGCTTTCTTCCACGACTGCTTATCGAGAATAAACTATCAACCTGAATTACTGCTGAAATATGCTGCAACATGGTTTTTTCACTTACAATCCATGCTATACTAAGTTTTATCAATCCTGGGGGAGGCCCTGTATGATGGTTTCACAAAGCATTCAGCCTATACAGGGTCTAAAACAGATAGTCAGGCTATTAGGTATCTGCTATCCTCTTTCCTTAAGAGGTAGACAACTTACAAGATATAACAATGAAAAACATGTAGTTCAACAAAATTCTACCATTAAAAATATAAATGACCCACATAAAGCTATGAATTAGTGAATGAATTAGTTTAGCAGCCTAAGAGGAATTTAGGGCTAAGTAAATCAAAGGCCAAATGTTTATAAATGACTTGGTTCATAAAATGTTAAGCTGCCTAAAAGTTTCATAGACAAAAGGACTGATGATCCGGTTGTCCAACTCATCTCAGTGACAAGCTTGTAATGTTTATGCTGCAGCAGTCTTCAATCCAAATATTAAGCAGCCTTTTGGGCTCGTTTGGGCACATCTTTTGTTCATTCCCATAATTGCAGAATTAATTAAAGCAGGTGAATATTTCCCATACCACTGGACCCTTCCTTAATATAAGAAATAGAAGCATTTTTCAAATGTTTTTGTTAACTGCATAACAAGCTCGTAACTTTGCATCTGATGAATTCTAATTCTAATCTGAGCACTGAAGACCAAATTTAGAATTGAAGGATGCTACATTTTTCCCCGTTTCCAGTATTTTTTAAATTTCATCAAGTTGCTTATTTCTTTATCAAATCAAAACAATTAGACATAATTTTTTAAAAAACCAAGATCACAAGAGGGAATGTATCAGAATATTCCATGTGATGAAACTAATGTGCAGGCTTCCTGTTGCCAAGGGATCTCCAGGCCTGTGAAAAAGACATGCTTCCAGAATCACAGATAGTGAGATGTAAAAAGGAGCCAAGAAATAAAGAATACATATCTTGATTTTGCCTTATGTGTGAGGCAGTTATCCTGCACGTTTACTTGAATAAATATTAATAAGCCAACTTTTGTTTCTAATAGATGTTTATAAAGTGTTAAGTAAAACAAAACCTCCAAAGAGATTGAAAACAGATTAACATTGACATTAAAATCAGTAAGGGTGGGATTAAATCTTCAGTTGTGCACATAACAGCATCCCAGTTAGGCAAGATTTAGAAACCATAATAATGCCAAGCAGGGAAATAATTGTGATGCCAATGCTGACACAGTACCAAGGACGCTGCCTTTCTAGCATATTCCAAATCAAGCACGTTTTGTACAGACTGTATAATTTATTCTTGAATTGCTTTGTATTCTTTTAGAATTGTCATTCAGTGCTATGAATTACTGCAACTCAGCAGAGAATGCTATGACAGAAATATAAATAGGATCAAACAATCTGAGCTACCTACCACTGAACTCTTGAGAGCTGCAGCTGAGCACTTTGCTCAATATTCATTTTCTAGTTCGTGTACTTTTCAACTTAGGCACCATTTGTTACAAGATAACTATTTCTATAGATAGGCGGTACTTACTGATCATGTCTTGTATCCTGAACATTTCTGTCCATTCGTAGTTTATCACTCTCCACTTGATTAAACTTATTGCGGGCATATGGGTCTTGACCAGCTTTGACCATAGTGACTCCAACATAAGCATCCTGGTCAAAGTCTTGCCACCTAACTTTTCCTAAGAAGAAAAACTAGTATTAACAGAAGACCTTAAGATAAATTCTGGCTTTGGTAAAAACACTTTTCAGTATATAGGCAAATATAGCCAAGTTCTCAAGGACTAGCAACAGATGACACCTCTCTTCCAAGCCCACTCAAACATTACTGTTCCTCCTACATTTGTAACATCACTGTCACTTTTTAAATTTTGGATGGCATCTCCACTCTGGCCTGCTATTTGCTTTGAAAGAAAACAGAAACTGGACAGCTGATATATGGGTCTATCTTTTGGTACCTCTGCTTGTGAAAAGTGAACAGGGGCGTAACTGCATCCTTCATCAAATGCATTACTGAGTATACCATGACTCCATTTTATCTACTCCTGCTGGGGTAGGAAATGTTTTAGCAGCTACATGTAAATCAATCTGTCTTCAGCTTAGCTATTAGCAGTGTAAACAGGTTCCCTGCTCTGCAACATTGTTTGAAATATTAAAATTCTTTCACTACTAGCACACAACACAGAGAACATTAAATGTTTCCACAGAACAGCTTCTGAAGGCAATAGGATACGTACATTAGGATAATTTTTGCCCTTTGTATTTGAAGAATGCTTTCTTATTGGATCATCCACTAAATGTTATTTTATATAAGCTATTTATATCCCAACTAAAAACCCTTGAATAATCTTACAAATACCTGCAGAGATCTTTCCACTCAATCTCATGGTACTGTAACTCTTTAAGAAAATGGATATTTGATTCCCAGATTATTAGAAAGGCTGTGACAAGCCTGCGTTCAACCATGTCTTCCAGCTGGCTGGACAAATGTCAAGTCTTCCACACAGAAGCCCAAATAAATACTTTGTGTTGACTTGTACTATCTTTGCTGATAAGGAGTGTTAGTTTACATTCCCATAGGAAAAACGGCTGGTAGGAAATAAGAGCAGCTGTGGGTTGAACTGGCATCAAGAGAAAGACTTGAAACATTAAAATAAAACTGTCTTCCCATTCACTTTATATATTTGCTTTGTGATTCCATTCATATTATTCTGTGTATATCAGAGGTCTCCAATCCCTGGGCTGCAACCCACTACTGGGCCTTGAGTCGTTCAGAACCGGGCCATGGAATTGGTGGGTGAGCACAATAGCACACATCCCCACTTGCATGAGCAGTGAGCAAGTGTGTGCACTCCAGTTGTGCGAGCAGTGAGCGCCACTTGTGCAAATGAAGCTGCGCACACATACCCGCTGCTTGCATGGACCCATCCCCTCTCCCCCCTGCCAGTGCGCAAAGCCAGAAAGTTTGGGGAACTCTGCTGTATATCATAAAATCATTTCAACTTATTCCTCACTACTGGTCATTCACTTTTATATTCAATCCATACTTCTGTGATATTCTTTTATTCTTGATCCTCTTGTTCTACTGCACATGATTTAATAATCCATGCCTACTCTTACTCTTCTTTATTTAATTTTATGTTTTTCCTTACATATTCAACTCTTTATTTGGGTGATTAAGTTGGCTGGCTCACCCAAGCTTTACAGACGACTAGCAGAATCATACTGTCCTAAATTTAGAGCCTGAAGTCTAATATACCGTACTGCTGGTGGTTTTCATTATTTATATTGTGCACATTTTACAATCTGTGTGTAATATCTATAAAAACTCTATGTTGGTATAGCTTATCAAAACTATTAAAGAGCTGCCCCAGAGCCACTTAACTAGTGATAAATTTTATTTTTCACAGATTGGTCCCAACAGTGATTAAAATTCTATTCCACAGTAAGCTAGTGTGTGATGCTTTTCAGTGTTATAATTTGCTTACTTTAAAAGATGAAAGGAAGCATAGTCCATTTGATGTTTTGGTACCCCTGACTCTTCAGAAACATTCCCATTTCAGATCTTTTTATATATATATATCAGTCAGGAAGATTAGAGGTTTTCAATAAGAAGACAGCAAGGTTTCCAGAATCCTAATTGTTGTTGCACAATGATTCAGGATGGATTGTTTTAAAATCTTTTCAGCAGGTTAATAGTTCTCCTTTTAACAGTACAGTCCTATAATATCTACTCAAAAATAAGCCCCACATAATACAGTCAGTTTTAAGATGAGGTAAACTATACCTTCAAAAGTTCTCAAATTTTATCCTTAGAGGTCAACTATATGAATACATAAAACAGAATATTTCTCACCCTTTGTTTTCTACTTCAGTCAAAATAAGTTTTCTATCTTTTCTGTTAGATTAGTTATATTTACTTCTGTGTGATATTTTAAAAGTAACAATTCAGTACCTGGAGGAAGGGTCTCCATGTTTTGTGACTTTTCATCCCCATTACTGTGTTGGTCTTTCTTTTTTAATGTGTTGATATTATTTGGATCCTCCTAGGGAAAACAATACAAACACAGATTTATCATTAAAACAGTACTTCAAAAAACTGTTCCACAAAAATAGAAATGGCTATTTTTACTTCTTTTTGGAACCAAGGAGTCTTTAACATCAATCAAAATGACAACGCCAGCAAGAAAGATCATTGAGCAATGGTACAGAGTACACAATACACTTGTACTGTGCAAAACCTATAAAGCTTGACATATCCCATTTCAAGTTCAAAACAACTGTTTGGACCATTCCAGCTTTTGAAACAAATTATTTTTCACATCTTTATTCATTCATCTCAGGCATTTCCAAGTGCTTGCCCTATAACACATAACACATCAGTTGGAGTCCTCTTATAAATCAGTTCCCTTTATTATTACAGATAGTCCTCAATTAACAACCACTTGTTCCGTGACTATTCAAACTTATGACGGTATTGAATATATGGCACTTGTCTCCAAAGTTCTGGCTGTCCCCCTCCATGGTCACATGATCATGATCAAGGTGCCCAGCTACTGCCTCACATTTACAACATTGCAGTGTCCTGTAGTCATGTGATTGCCATTTACAACTTTCACTGCCAGCTTCTGACAAGCCAAGTCAATGGAGAAGCCAGCAGGAGGTTGAGGACAACTATGTGATGTCTTGTTTCTTTGCTCTAGATTTGCTTAAAGACAGAAATTGGAAGTGCTGGAATTGCCATGGCTAAGCAGCATGTTCATGTCACATTGTTTTATGAACGTGTCACTTAGCAACAGAAATTCCGATCCCAATTACTGTTGTTATCCGAGGACTATCTATGTTACGAACTATAAAATTACTTTAATTGGCCCCACTTCATTAATTATCCAAGTCAGAAATACCTATTTACATACAATGGAATGAAGATAATTCAATTTATTCACTACAATGGGGTTGAAAAGAACTTGCCTGCTAATCAAAAGTGGAAGTAGAAAAAGTGGAAGACAACCAATAAAATAGATGAGTAAGATCAAAGAGATCACCAGAACATCTTTGGAAGAATTAGATTATCATCAAGATTATTATCAAGGACCACTGCAAAAGGGAGATGGGACTTATTTGTTCATATAATCACCAGGATCAGATCCTATTAATCACAAAAGTTAACTAAGTGCTACAAAAATCACTATATAGCTAGAACAAATTGTTTTTCCTGCCTTGTCAAACTTCAGGTTTTAGCGTGCTTTTTATGATGTTCCACTTCAGTTAAAAATACTTTTTAACTTTTCTGAGCCCATATTTGTTATTCTGTATTAGAAAACTCCCTAAGTGATACTTAAGATTCAGACAATTCTAAGAAGCAGAACTTGTAAAGGGCTTGTTTTCTATGTCACTGCACTTTAATTTGCAACCATGGGATTAGGCAACAAGACTTAAAATATCTTGCCGTTTTGTCCCAAGCAATGAATTCTCAGCACTAGAATTGCAATGAATTCTCAGCACAAGTATTTATGAGGAAGTCACAAGCCTCCCATTCTACTAGGTATTCACAATGAGTAGAGTACTTTGAAATACACAGAACAGAGAGAAGGCTTTTCAGACCAAAGGCAGATTAGGAATTGGCCAGACAGTTGTGACACAGCTTGCAATAGCAATAGCACTTAGATTTATATACCACTTCACAGTGCTTTATAGCCTTCTGTAAGCGGTTTACAGAGTCAGCATATGCCCCCCAACAATCTGGGTCCTCATTTTACCAACCTTGGAAAGATGGAAGGCTGAGTCAACCTTGAGCTGGTGAGGATCAAACTCCTGGCAGTGAGCAGAGTTAGCTTGCGATATCTCATTCTAACTACTGCGTCAACACATTTCTGGTGCAACTGAAATCATGGCGAATCTAACCTTCTTACAAGTAAAAACTTCTTCAAAAATTAATATTGAACTCCTAAGGACAACTTTAGTCCATAGACTTGGATACCTGCTATGCAGGTCCTGCTGAGTTGACTGAAGAATGGTCTGACATCAGTTCAAACCTATCGGCATTGAGAAAGTGGACAGGATTCTTGGAATGTGTGTACAACTACCTGTTTATTAGATCCATGACTCTCCTAATTGGTCAGGAGAACTTGGAAAGTGAGATATGGACAGGGTCTATAGCAAATTCATCCTTGAATGAAGGGGTAGTTCCATCTGATCTTAAATATACGGATGGTACCTAATTTATACATCACAGTCCCTGGCTGCCTGAGTGATGCCATCAATGGTCTTAATGTCTAGAGACTTAGGGAGTCTGGATATAGAAGAACAGAATCAGGCTCAACCCTACTAGGTAGCTGTGAATTTTGAAACTTCCTAGACCTCTAATTCTGAATAGTATTGAGAATTACACCTTGAGAAAAAATCTAACGCAACATCTGAGGGTGTTTCTAGATTCATGATTCAAGCCCGACGAGAAGATTTCAACCATGGCTCAGACACTGTGTGCCAGTTGTTCTCATTACTAGATCAGGAGGTACCACTCATGGTCACTCATACGTGGGTCTTCTTTTGTGTGGATTACTGCAATGTGCTCTACAGAAGCTCCAACGGATCCAGGATGCAGTGGCACTGGCACAACTCAGTACAGCCATGTAATACTACTCATTTGCAAGCTCAAATAGTTGCCAGTGGGCTTCTAGGTTCAATTCAAGGTGCTGTTTATCACATTAAAGACCAACATGGCACATTATTTGAAGGACAGATTATCCATCCATTAAGATCCAACAAGAATGCATGCTCTGGGTCCCGTTTCTTAAGCAATCTCATCTTACGGCACCTAAGAGAATGGCTTCTTGATGCATAGAGTAGGTGCTGTATTACATGCCTACTTTATGCATAAATATTCCTTCTGAGAGTCAGATATCCCTGATCCTTCCTGTCCTCTGCACAGCTTTGAAAAACCTAGACTCTTTCCAGGCATTAAATCCCAGGGGCTCATATTGTTCTAATTGTTTCCAGTGTAGTTTATTTTTTTTTATATGATTGTTCATTTTATAGTTGATAGTTTTATTGTATTTAATGTTAGTTAAACTTTACACTGGGCTGAGTTGTTCACCATGAGGATGGCTATATACACTGACTAAATAAATGCATTGTTATTTTATAGTTAGGAAGTCAGTACTGCCACTTTCTTTACATATGTATATTATTCAGTAAACATTAGAACATTGTATGAAGGTAACTTCTCTCAGACTTTTTTTTGTAAGCAAATTATCAGACTAACCAGTAGTGAAATGTAAAATTTGTTACTACTGGTTCTGTGGGTGTGGCTTGGTGGTGGTGGGGTAATGTGACTGGATGGGAGTGGCCAACTTTTTTTTTTTTACTTTTAAAAGCATTTTTCCTACAACTTATTTGGCCGAAAAGGTTGTAAAAAGAATGCTTTTAAAAGCCTGACGATCAGGCAACTCAGCTGGAAT
>JANHZT010004132.1:82445-92697 GCA_032468215.1 Stegonotus admiraltiensis | reverse complement strand
TTAAGGGCCCGACGAAAGGTCCGAAGATCTGAAATCATACGTATCCCTGGGGGTAGGTCGTTCCAGAGGGCAGGTGCTGCAACAGAGAAGGCTCTCCCCCTGGGGGTCGCCAGCCGACACTGCCTGGCTTTATCAGCAAAATATAAATTATATATATATAATTTATATAAACTTTGTATTATATAAAACACAAAAACTGAAATGGGGAGAATAAGTGTCAGAACATCTTTAATTCCTATTTAACAACATTGAACAGGCCATCCATATTATTTCATTAATCACTATTAAAAAAAGCTTGCCTTGGTTGTTTTCTTGCAGATGTTTCATTACCCAATCTAGGTGAACATCATCAATTCTACAGTAGCACAGATGATGTTATCTGGTTTGGGTAATGAAACATCTGGAAGAAAACAGCCAGGCTCAAAGAGCACCAAGGACTCCTCATTTCAACCCTGAGGTACAAACATTCTCCTTTATTGGTTATAACCACAATAGTACAAAACATCCCGCATCATATAAGAACAATATCACTTCCATCTCAAGATACTCCAGGACCGACAAGATTACAATTCCTCCATGACTGAAATCCAGGCTATTCTGGCAGCACTAAAACAGTGAAATAATGTGAATGAAATCCAACAATTTGTTTGTCTGTTGCCTTGGCACCAGAAGAGGAAAAAGCAGCATGAGAAATCAAACCATTAAACTTCCCACATGGTCTTACTGCTATCAGAACAGCATGAAACCATTACCATAAAGAGTAATAATTAACCATTCTTATGATGCATAAAACCTCAGGCTTTGCTGTGTTCAGATCAAAGGTTTCTAAAAGAATGCAATGCAGGACAGAAGAACTATGCATTCATTTCAGCACAGTATAAGATGGGGAAAAAAAGAAAACTTATCAAGCAGATTTGAAAAAGATAATCACAGGGGCGATGGGAGAGATAGTGAATATAACGTGGAAATCTACACTTCATTCTTGCTTTAGGTTAATTTTAAGCAAACACTGCACTGGGGGGCGGGGGAGAGAAACACAGAGGATACAACCAAGGTTCCTCATTCCAAAAGAATGTTGCCCATTTAACTGAAGGGTCACATTTCAAGCTGTGATTACAGGCTGTTGATTGTTCGAAATCATCAATGGAAGTTTTACACATTCCAAAGTAATCCTACTGATGGTAGCCAATTCATTCTTAGCCTAAATTCCTAAAAGATTGGTACAGGTGGTCCTCAGCTTGCAGCAGTTCATTTAGTGACACTTCAATGTTACAATGGCATTGTAAAAAGTCTCTTAGTCTGACCGCTTGGCAACTGACTCATATTTGTAACAGTTGCAATGTCCTGGAATCATGTGGATCGCCTTTTGTGAACTTCTGACAAGCAAAGTCAATGCGGAAGCCAGATTCACTTATCAACTGTGTTACTAATTTAAGTGCAGTGATTCACTTAACAACTGTGGCAGGAAAGGTTGTAAAATGGGGCAAATTTCACTTAACAAATATCTCGCTTAGCTACAGAATTTTAGGGCTCAATTGTGGTCATAAGTCGAGGACTAACTGTACTTATTTTTAGGCAATAATGCTTCATTGTGTGAATTTTATTCCCCGATATGGCAAATATATTTTTATCATAGGAAAGCACTTTCATCTAAACAACTTTGTCTTATGAAAATAAAGTGGTAACGTACAAGTACTTTTTATTATTTCATGGATAAATACAGGTAGTCCTCGATGTATGACAATTGAGCTCAAAATTTCTGTTGCTAAGGAAGACAGATGTTAAGTGAGCTTTGCCCCATTTTTCCATCTTTCTTGCCACAGTTATTAAATGAATCAGTGCAGTTGTTAAGTGCAGTAACATGGTTGTTAAGTGAATCTGGCTTTCCCATTGACTCTGCTTCTCAGAAGGCTGCAAAATGTGATCACATAACTGCAACCACTATAAGTATGAATCAGTTGTGAAGCATCCAAATTTTGATCATGGGACCATGAGGTTGCTGCAATGCTTCATAAATGGGAAAAACAGTCACAAGTCACTTTTTTGCTGTAATTTTGAATGGTCACTAAATGAATGGTTGTAAGCCAAGGACTACCTGTACTGAAGAACCCACTGAACAAAAAAAGTTTACACATGTACTTTCTATATGTCCACAAATAAATTGTATACTTTTAACATGCCTGACAGCAATTACTCAGAACGACCAATGAGCAAACTTCTCTTAGCTAAATGGTGTATTGCATATGGCTAAGATATTTGCAAAAGTCATCTCTAAAAATGTCATACCAAAACCTCCATTAAATAACCAAAATAATTATTGGATGTGGCTTAGTTTGGTAATGAAACGTCTTCAAGAAAACAACCAAGCTCAGGAGAGCACCAAGGGCCCTGCAATTCAACCCTGAACTACAAATATTCTCTTCTACAGGAACTATAGTACCTCAGAAACATCCACATGTGATAAAAATCCCATGTTCCAATGAAGAATATATCATCTATGTAAAGCTGTATGTTTAAAAAATTGAATCAGCACATAAATACATATTATAAAATGTAAGAGTTCTCAGAAGACCAGCATCTACATCAGGGGTCTCCAAACCCCGGTCCGTGGCCCGGCCCTGGCCCACGGTATGCCAGAAACCAGGCTGCACAAACAACGGAGGCCCTCAACTGCGGGATGCAGGCATGCCCCCTCTGGTCAATGGAAAAACCCCTCTCCATGGAACTGGGACCCAAAAGGTTGGGGGTTCACTGATCTACATTATCTCAGAGTCTAATAATCTAATAAATCTAGTCTAAGAATCTAATAAAATCAGCCACTGACGTGAACAATTCAAAACTGAATCAGGAATTATGGAAGTCACTGGAAACTTCATTAAATGGGAAAATTACCCATTTCTGTTTGTATACTGGTGGCCCTAATTTAGCAACTGCCTCGGAGAGCAATAGTTTGCAGTTGGAATGGTAAAGAAAAAATAATTTGGCGACTGATGCCCACATTTATGACCTTTGCAGCATCTCCCTCTCTCGGTTACATGTTCACCATTAGAGTCAGTTAGCACATGTTCTCCTGTGCCTGACCCATGTTTTTTTTTCTTTTTCTCTCTCCTTGCAGAGCCGATAGATTGCCTAAGTAAGTTTTTCTCTGCAACAGAGAACATGCCTAAAAAATGCTAACCTCAAGTTAACAAGCTCAGCTCTGTGACCTTAATTAGTTGTTCAGAACCCTCTTACCAGTAGATGCTGCTGCCTGACACTGATAAGATCCTAATCAGTTACACACTGAAGTCTTTTGTTTGGATCACAGTCAAGAATATGTTAGATAAACAGCCAGAGCTAATGCATTTTCCTTTCCATGTATATTCTCCATTATGGAGCTGCTTACTCTCTTGTAATCCCTTCCTCTCCAATGAATGTAAATATGAGCATTATTTCTTTTCTTGCTAATTATTCCAGCACCAAAGTAAGCACTCCAAAGGACAGAAGAGTGAGGGGAAAAGCTATAGGAATTGCCCTATAACACCGTCTTCCTTGTGAATCAAGTTCCAGTTTTCATTCAAGGTTTTTTTTTAAATAGGAATTTCCAACAGTACTAGCTAAAATATCTGAATGAATGCACACACATATCTGAATAGCTACAACATCTGAATGAACACGCCCACATCCACACCCTATCAGGAGTATACTGCCTATCTGGATATGCATCCAAGTTGTTGAGAGAATGTGTTGTTGTTGAAACCAGTGAGTTAGAGTCAGTCAGTGAACCAGTGAAACATTAGAGTCCTGAACTATAATATACTATAATGTATTCAATATTCTCTTGAAGGGAATATTAGATAAAACTAACAATGCTTTCTTTTGTAATCATTTTCAATAACATTTGATAAAAAGATCCCTATTGCTAACTCCAGAATACAAAGAAAGCATTAGATATTGAACTATAAATTCAGACAACCTAAGTACCATATGCGCTTTTTCAAACTGTTACATGTATTCCTTAATATAAAAATAGTATGATGATCTGTACTCTTGTAAAGCTTAAGAAAAGTGCTACCCTTTAAGAAAAAAATCATTTCTAGACACTGCAGCTGCAAAATAACAGTGTCAGATCTAGAACAACTATATGGAAGAAATATGTCCTCAGTAAAAAAACAAACCAGTCCTTCCCCTACTGCAGTGATGGCTAACCTTTTTGTCGTCGCGTGCCAAAAGTGGGGGTCACGTGGGGGGTCGCAGGCATGCGTGCCCACACCCATAATTCAATGACACACACATACACACACACACACAGTGTTTGCGCTCCTCCCACTTTTGGCACGCAATGGCAAAAAGGTTACCGGTGGGCCCGGAAGTCTCTTTTTTCGCCCTCCCCATGCTCCAGAGGCTTTCTTGGAGCCTGGGGACAGTGAAAACAGCCTTCCCCACCCCCTCCATGGCCCTCCGTAGGCCAGAAACGGCCCATTTCCTGACTCCCGGTAGGCCCAGAAGGCCTAAAATCAGTTTTTGGTCATAAATCAAGGACTACCTGCATACTTCTTTATTAACTACTAGACTCCAAACTGTTTGACATGCAAAGTTCCCTGGGGTCCCACAGCAGTACAACATTGCAGAGGGTGTGCAAGAAGCCTGGAACAAAAAAATACTCACTCATATAGTCCTCTCCTGGCAGTAAATGACTCCCAAAACTCTTCACTGTCAGGAGAGAAGCACAAGAAAGACAAATACGGCTCTGGTCTAAGTGGAGACTGAAAGGAAGAGTGCCAGCTGATACCAATCTCTCTTTCTCTCTCTCTCTCCCTCCCTCCCTCCCTCCCTCCCTGTAGGTAGCTTTTTCTCATAGCAGGTACACTCTATTGTGACTGGCTGCAATTCCTACAAGCATAAATGCTCCTGCCCCATAACTAGCCCCACTGTACTGTATGTGCCCCTACTGAAATAAAAAATTATTAAGGAACTGCAGTTACAGACATTTATGTGTACATCAATCTCTTTCATCATGTTTTTAAACAATGTTTGAAACTAATCCGTCAGCATTTCTTTTTTCTATATCACTGACCTAGCTCAAACTTGGCGATTTTAAGATGTGTGGACTTCATGCCAGCTGGGGAATTCTGGGAGTTGAATTCCACACATCTTAAAGTTGCCAAGTTAGAAAAACACTGATCTAGCTTTTAATAACTTTTGGCAAAGGAGTTCAAAGGCTTTTTGCAAGTCCATTATTTCTCACTGACACAAATCCATATTTGAGATTATGCTTGTCATCAATAAAGACAATGTGTGTCATCATTAAATAAAAGTTAATGATGTTAATGATGTACTGCAGAAAGATGTCAGTTAATTTTCATGTATTACTTATTCCCTAAGTCTACATTTAATAAGTTGGGGTGGCAAAATTTTTCAAGTTGTTCATAACATAGGAAATTCTTGTACAAATGAACAAAGATCTACCCATATCAATATAGCAATTCTACTGCTCTAGAGATGCTGGGACAGGTTGAATTGACCTTGAAGAAACAATACTTTCTTTGTGGTATGTTAATGCTGATATTGAGGATATTGTTGTGGTTTGTTGCAGCTTTATCTCTCTGTGTTATTCAGTTTATATTTTAATACAATTACTGCAGAACTGTAAACTACTGGGGGACACTTTCTGATTGAAATGGCATATAAGCCTAAAACGTTGTGACAGGATTAGGGAGAGAGGCCCAGAGAAAGAGATTGGGCAGTCCTGAGTTGGATGGGAGAAGAGGTTCAGAGTAGTCATGCCCTAGAATCATTTAGGAAGTATCTAGTAGGTTAGAAGATTATAGCTTTAGTTTGGCAAGATTCTGTCCATTAGCTATAAGCAAATAAATGATTGAATTTAATTGGATTTCACTGTGTCATCTCTGAACTTGGGCCTGACAGAAAGAGATAGATAGATGCTTCCCATAAAAAGTGTCAAGAAGCCAGATTAAATTGCTTACGTAAGTTACTAGCCAAGGGCTTGGCACAAAAACCAATAGCTAACCTGACTGTATTGTAAAAATTTCTAGTATGTCAGCCATTTGGATGATTAGAGTTCTTCGGGCAAGGGGGTGGGGGGGCTGTATGTATCCCTTGCCTTCCTCCCAGATAGATCAGGGAAGTTATCACTGCTTGATTGGAGTTAGAGTAGTACTAACACCTTTTTTTGAAAGAGGAGACAGAGTACCATCTCTTAGAAGATATTCTCCTTGGACTTGACCATATTATATACCTATCCTCCACTGTGCTACCAAAGGAGTACTCCACTGAAGGAGAGTTGCTAGTTACACACAGTACTGATGCTGAGGCCATAATCTTTTTGCCAGTAGGCTTCCATGAATTTCCTTTTTATTTATTGGAATATTCCTTGTTGTTCCACACCCATGAACAATAAGCAAGATAGAATCATTAAAAAAATAAAACACAAAATTCAACTATATAATGGCAAAAACAATGCCAGCACTATCTCTTGGAGCAGGCAGTGTACAATTCAAAGTGCTGGTTTTAACATTTAAAGCTCTAAAAGCTCTAAATGGAAGCTGAATACCTTCAAGGTTATCTACTTCAAATCAATATTATTTACTTATTTAACACATGTATATCCTGCCACAATCATATAGCAGACTTTTAATAGCTTACTTGTGCACTCAGGTGGTATGTGTAAGGTTCCTCCCCCCACGAGATGCAGTAAAAGTGAGAAACTCCTGTTTTTCATTAATAGCATCAACCCAATGTAACAGCCTCCCACCCAAAAATTAGATGATTTCATCATTTCTGACCTTTAGAAAAGTCTTAAAAACAAGGTTGTTCAGAAGGTTATTTATGATCTGACATCAATATGTTTTTATTACTATTTATTACATTAATTCATGATATGATTTAATAGGTTTAAAAAATAATATTTTTATTATTTCTACGTTGTTATTTTCACCCTGGTTTATTACACACAGGCATGACTCCATCTGGAAATTGATAATATATAAAAAACCCTGAACAAATAAATAATGTATTAGCAGCTCAGAAACCATAAATGGGACTCATGCAGACAGATTTATTTAAATTACAGAAGTGTTATCCATGAACAATTTTAACACAAAAATGGGTATTTTATTATTTTGTATGAGTGAAAAGGTTATGACTACAAAATTCTAAACATTTTTGAGGCTGTCAGTAATAACATACGAATGAATTTACAACTGTTTTGATATTCAGTTGTTACCTACAGAGAACACTGGAAACCTAACAAGAGAGTCATTCAACACCGAGATGGGTAGCAAATAAGTTTAATGAATAAATATCTTCTAATTGAATAACAACAAAAATGTTAGTAGGTAAATCCAAAATTATTAACTATATAGAAAGCACCAACAGTTAATATAGTTAGAAGAATGAATTGTCAATTTCTTGAAATCATGCCCAAAAGTGTGCCTATCAATAGAATTTTCCTGATAATGCCTACACTGGGGTTGGGTTTTTTGAGGGATTTGCTATCATATAGTACAGCTTCAGTAATGATGCCATGACTAATATAGTATAATATTTAAAAGATGCCACTGAATCTGAATACCACTAACAGTTCTCGTTTAAAAATCACATTTTGAAATAGTTGAACAAAATTTACCTATCAATATTAAACTATATGTAACAAGTCCAATTTTCTCCTGCAAGTTGTTTTTCAGAATAAATTGCAGTAGTAATTTCATGAGTTGTCACGCAGATCAAGCTTTCATCATGTGATTAAGCACAGCCAACTAAATCAAAGTAGATTGGCCAACCACTAATATAGTTTTCATCTTTTCACAATCACATTAAGGCAAACAGCCAGCAAGCATGAAATGTAAATTCCTAATACTAACGGTAATTTGTGCAGATTTGCAAGAATGTAAAAGACAAATTTGTCACTATTTTAGGGACTCTAAAAAGACAATATCCAAATGACTGAGTTCTATTTACAACAGAACAAGCTTGTTCTTTTTTCTTTTGCTAGAATTATAGTTCACCTATCCTACTTGCTAACTGGTGGCTTGACATCTGTAGGCTGACTGAGATTTCAAAGTTATACAAAAACAAATGTAGCTTTTTTCATATAGAAAATCCACATTTAGACATACTTCATTAGGAGCAATCAGACTATTACCAAATTGTGAGCAAGCTTTTCGGTTCTCCAGGACTTTTCTAGGCACTACTTGTTAAACTAAGCAAGAAATAAAAAGGCAAGGAAAGGTTTCCTGCTGTAACCGATCAGTGTTTAATCACAGTGTTACAATAAAACATGGGATGAGATTGCATGCAGTTAGATTAAACTCTATAGTATTAGGTTCCTGGTTTCCTTTTGTATGGATTGTCTATTCAGATCTATTACCAATTTGGAACATGACACTGTGGGTTCATTGAGGCCAGGCAGCTCTGTTTCTGAATTACTGTACACTGAATTACAATTGTCAACTTCCCTGACAAGTTCCTAAATGCAATGGTACTTGGGATAAAGGAACAACAAACGGTTGAATCTTTGTTTAAATCCTTTTTTAAATCCCCATAAGACAGAGACATGGCAGACAAGTCACTTTACAGCCTAGGAATCAGGCAAATTCACTCACTCTGGAACAAACTGAAAAATCTCTGAAGAATCAAGTGCACGTGATCCTACTTCCACAAAGGTAGCCTTCCTGAGAAGGAAATCTACCACCAACTCCGCTCATTACATCAGTTATGAGTTTTCACAGACAATTTCCTTTACGTCATGCTTACATTTTTAACTGTAATGGGTAAGTGTGTGCATGCATGATGTGGTTGATTGTGTACAATGGCTTCCATGAGAGGAGATTTCTGAATCCTCTACTCCCAACTGTACTCCACCTTCCCTACAACACCTAGAAACTCAGTAGTGTTGTCACCAGTCACTTGACACTAGAGAGATCCCTGTAGTTCTCTACTACCTCTAGATTTTGCTAGTTCTTAGCTTGCTGTCTAATTTCCTGATCTCTAACCTGCACTTCTATAAGTTGGGACTACTTATTCTTATCTGGCATTTACCTAGTTCCAGAAAGTGCTCTTAAGATAAAATAATAAAAAGAAAAGCAAACTGGATCTAGTCCCCTCCTATTTTAAGGACCACCTGGGAGAGGGAACTTCCAATTCCTGATCCGTTATATATAAAATATTATCTGTTTTGTCTTACATCAAGCTGTATCCTCAGACTCTGAGAAGTTACATTTTGCATTTGCTGCACTGAAGTATTTTATTTCTATATATTTCATTGTTTTAATACATCTTTCCTGAAATCACTAGAAAAGTCATTGATTGTGTATTGAGCCCAGTGTGTTGTACTACAACTGAAGCCAAATCTAGATAACGGTTGAATTTTATATTTCATATTGGGGGGGGGATCTTTATCCCATGAGTATAACCTATACATACTATATAACAACACCTAATCCAATTAAATCTGCATTCTTCTAAAACTGTAACTGAGGCAGATTTTATAGCTGTAAAGTCATTTTTCTTATGCTGCCCCACTCTAAAAGAGTGATGAAAAATGCAAAAGGCCCTGAAAGATTATTCATTTTGTGATAACATTTGAACCTAATAAAGATGTTGCCTAATTCTAGATCTTGGAAATACCAAGATAATTTTCAATGCAACATGCTTCTCTCAATCTATGGCAACTTAGTTACAAAATATTATTTGTCCTTGAAAACAAAAGTATTTTTAAAAAATTACCACTCAGTTGTTTTCCACTCAGCTGGAATTAGATTTTTCTACCAGAAACTGCTATATACTGAAACATATGAAGAAAAGTCCATCATTTGCTCCTTGCTAATGGCTGTATTTCTTATTAGAGAAGAATGGTAGACCTAGATATCCATGAGGAAAATATGTGGAAGGCATGTTGGGTATGTTCACTGGCTTGTAAAAATAGTAAAGGTACAAATAATAAGAGATACAAATAGTAACAGTATGCATACCACATGGAGTTGTACAAAAATAAAGGTACAATATAAATCAAATAAATATGGAAAAGTTTCTATAATCCATCAAAGCAAAGGGACATGGCTACAACGTTTAAAAACAGGACATTATGTCACATCAGTTTGGTTTTAAAGGATGCTTCATCTGAACCTTCAATTTAGTCAAGGGTGAAATCTAAAGTTTGTTACTACCGGTTCTGTGGGCGTGGCTTGGTGGGGGGGTGTAATGTGACTGGGTGGGTGTGGCCAACTTTTTTTTTACTTTTTTTATTAAAGAG
>JANHZT010004131.1:62767-96680 GCA_032468215.1 Stegonotus admiraltiensis | reverse complement strand
AAACATTCACCCAGTCTCTGTCATCCACTGAACATAATCCCACGCTTTGGATTCTCCAGGCAGCGCGCTGGAGAATATTTTGTACCTTTGAACATAACTGCTTAATAGCATTTCCACCCCCTCCCCCAATGAATTAGCAAATGATATTATTCTTGGGGGCCAAGAAAAGGTAAGATAATCCTGAATCCTTCCTCCTGCAAGGGTATCTGAATTTGTTGATTTATTTTTTAAAGGATTTGGTGTGAGCCAGTGTTTTGCTGGCTGTGGAATTCTGGGACTTGACTGTTGTAAGTTGAGGACTATCTGTATATTATTTAAAAATTTTAACAAATGTATCATTAGGGCTACTGGTACCCTATTTAGGACAGCAAGTCTAGCATCTCTCAGTTATTCTCTGTTACAGAAACAAACAACAACAACAAACACACTGGCAGATGGTAATGCCTCAAAATGTACTACAGTAAGAAAAGTCTGGAAATGCATCTTGAGGAAAGTAAATCTTACCACCTCTACTGTAAATCTGTTCTTAAGGCTAACATTGATGAATGAATTAAACCAGGTGTGTCAAACCGGCAGCTCGCAGGCTGGATGCGTCATGCACAGGCCATGCCCACACCAGCTGCGTAAATGGGGAAAACGTTGCAAAATGTCACATGACGGCAACGTGATGCGGCGAGTTTGACACTTGTGAGTTAAACTATCAGCCACTAGCTCCAGGCTTAAGCAACATGGTGTCTTCCAATGGTTTGGGCTTTATCTCCAGTTAGACCTAGTCTTAGTATTGTAAGAGCTGTCAAACACCCAAAGAGTACAAGGTTGTGTAGGTTTGATGAATGCTAATCAAAAGCAAGCTCTGCCCTTTGGTTTCTTTTTCCTTTCTTTCAGGGAATGCTGAAAAGCTGTAACATTTCAAATCACACTCTAAAACTTGTTAACTTAGCCCAGTAAAAGTGATGTCATATTAGTGGGTGAGTTAAAGAAGTGCTTAAGTGTTTCCCTTCAAAATCAATAGACTGTAAGAACAAGTGGTCTTTGCCTTGACCATACATGGAATGTTCTTTGACAAGGATGGGAAGTAATAGTTAAGAATCAGGAAAAAAATAATGTGCAAGGATAGAAATATACTTTGGCAGTGATGAACAGAGAACAAGACACAATAAATGGTTCTGTGCGTAAGTACTATTCCCTAAAACCTTTTGAAGATATTGATTTATTTGATCAGAATATCTTACATTTTATTTTTGAAATATAAGATATTATTTTTGCCAGCATGATGTCTGAAAATGCACCTTTTTGAAAAATGGGAAAGTGATTTTTTTCAGGCTATTAGCTCACAGTCCCAGACTATGTGCTATTTTTCTAACTCTACCGAATGAATTACAGAAGCACATAGAATTACAAAGGCAAATAACTTGTTTCTGATTTTTATAATGTACCCCACTAGAATGATACGAATAGTTATTCATATCATTTCAAGTTGTTTATTAGCTTTAAATGGGTGACTATAATTAACTATCATCTATGTAAAATGGAGAAAGCCTCTGTCCACTCATATATCACAATTCACTAATATCTCTATATATTATTTAAATGAGAGTGGACACATTTTTAATTTTAAAAAATTACGAAAAGAAATTTTGGGGGCATATATTTTTAAAAAGTATTACATCAACAAAAGACTGTTTTCCTTAGAAAGGAACCTATAATTTGCCTAAAAATAAGAACTGACAATTAGAAACAGCAAGCAGCCACAAAGTATGGGGACACCTAATTATATTGCCTGTGTCCTATATGTCACCCTTTGGGTGTGACGCAAAACTGAGCCTCAAGGCCACTAGTTCCTTGGAACAGTTTATGTGTGAAAGCAGTTGCATATGGCACATATAGGTAACTTCCATTCTTTCTGATAACATGGCACAACACCCAAAATAAAATAAAAATCAGTAAAACACCTTAAGCTATAATATTCCTGTGTGAAACATGTGAAAACTGTTTCATATTTTTGAAACAGTTCTAATATTTTACTATAGATATACCCTGAACGTACAAGTATTCTTCCTTCACTGTTTATTTTACCATAAACGTTCAGTTTTTCTCCATTTTATTTTTGTTAATAAGCATTGTCTCTCCCAAACATGCTGTCAACATCCGAGGCAGTGCACCGTTCAAAGTTGCCACACATGCGCAGGAGGAGGGGGATGCATGAGGGCACAGATGGGTGTCAGGTGATGGGACTCATGCTGGGAGAGGACCCAGGAAGGCAAGCCAACTGCAGTCAATTCAGAAGCCATCCAGGCCTGAAAAATACTTGCTGGAGTCGGCCAGGGAGCAACTGGGCTTGAAGAGTATTTGCTGTAGCCAGGCCCAACAAGTTCTTGCTGGAGCTGGCCAGGCAGCAACTGGGAACAGGAGGGCGGGGTGTGCTGAGTCCGTATAGCCAGCTGGCTAGCAGAAGCCAGTAATGCTGGCTAGAAACCCTTTTACTTGTATTATTCACCATGTGCCAAGCTGAGACTATAGTAAAGAGACCCGTTCTGCTCACAGTGTGGCCTCTTCTTTTGCTGGCTTGGTTTGAAACCATGACACATGGTCTAAAATACAGTTGTCAGTCTTCATTAACTAGACCACTTGTTGCACATCTGCATTTAACCAATGTTTTTTGGTTCTACAGTTCCAATAATACCACTTCTATTTACCACTTTTAACATTTTTTTAAGGCCAGCACCAGATTCAAAAACATATTTGGAAAATTATGGAAGCTAACCAGACAGGATTGAATGGGGGAAAATGTTTAAATACAATTTTGTGTGTACAAAATTATACAATTATTTCATATGACATTTCTACAGTTCAAGTTTTTCTTAGGGCAGGATGTGAAAACCACAATTGATCCCAAAATTTCTGTTGCTAAACAAGACTGTTGTTAAATGAGTTGCACCCTATTTTATGACCATTGTTGCCACAATTGTTAAATGACTCACTTTAATTGTTAAATGAATCATGCAGTTATTAAGCAAATCCGGTTTCCCCCATTGACTTTGCTTGTTGGAAGCCAATTGGGAAGGTTATAAATGGTGCTCACACAACCCCTCCAGACAGTGCATACAAATGCCAGCTGTCAAGTGGCTACATTTTGATCATATGAGCATGGGGATGTTGCAATGGTCGTAACTATGAAAACTGGTCATGTCACTTTTTTCAGTGCCATTGTAACTTCAAATAGTCACTAAATGAATGGATGTAAGTTGAGGACTACCTGTAGTCAAAGACATCTATGGTACAATGATATTATATAAAGTGGTAGAGTAAGGATTTTCATTTTTTTTCTGGAATTGTTTTTTTTAAATAGTTAAGATATCCTTTTTCATATTTGAAAATTGCAAGAAATAACTAATAATGGTTTGGCAATTGAAACAGACTTTTCATAGTTATTTCTGAGGGTTCTGGAAGTTGCAATAAAGAGATTCATGGGTCATAAACAGTTTTCCACCCGTTGGAATATAGGCTTCCCATCAAAGTGGGATGGACATTTTCCACTTATGTCTTCAAAGAAGTCCTGCATCTGAAGCTATCTTTGTCTAAAATTCAATCACTTCTAGCCTAATTTAAGCCCAGGATCCCATTTCTTAGAAAATATTGCATTGTGCTCTTTCTCTCTCTCTCTTAGTTTTTTTGTGTTGTTTATTATGTAATTCTAAATGACTTCCCATCATTTCTCTACTCGTCATCCTTTACTCTTTCTTTCTCTCTCTGTCTGCTTTTGGTCTATTTCAGGCTCTTTTTTGTATTCCCTCTCTATTTCCTTTCCTTTCTTTGGTCTTCCTCATTTCTCAAAGGCAGTCACTCCTCAGAGGAATAATATCTTATTGATTGTACATTGGACAACGTTTATAGAGTCAATCAAACTTATCTATTATCTACAATCAGACTTATCTATAAAGTAATAATTTTAAAATAAACTATCATGAAATGAGATGAGGGGTTTTGATATGACAATCACTTAGACTTAGTGTTGCAGTTCCTAATCATCCCTTATGTCACCAACTACGGGTGCTTATGAAACTCTTACACAGTGCAACATTTTGTACAGTAAGCACAATATCAATGCACATGCTATTGTGTGGAAGAATTGCATTTTCCAAATACAATGCAGTACACTTGAGGGTTTCAAAATGATGAATCCCTATAACAAAGGAAGAATTCTTTTGAAGGAAGAATTGTAAGCTGTATGTATTTCAAATGGAAATGCATCATTTAATGGTAAAGACTTCTAGGAATAATATTTGTCCTTCAATCGAATTCAGCCACCCAATGCAATGCATTTCTATAGTCAGAGATCAATTACAAATTTTGTTCCTTGCTAGGAAGCTACATAGGCCTACCTTCTAACTCTTCCTGACAGACATCACAGAATCCCATTTTATTATGGCAAAGGAAGGGCAATCTGGCCACCCAGCCTCTTTGAATTGTTTTAGCTAAATCCTGAAAGACTATGAACACATTCAATTCAAAAGCTGCTTACTGTGTTAAAATAAAAACACAAACTTTCTAATTGTTTTGATATAAAGTATTGTAATTCTTAATTTTGTTTGGTGACTTATATTGTGCTGATGATTGCTATTGATATGATTTCTTGGATTTTAGTGAGCTAGTTTGGTGTAGTGGTTAAAACATCAGATTATAAACTGGAAGGTCTAGTCTAGTTCTAGTCCTGTCTTAGAGTACTACTACTACTACTACTACCCAGTCCCAGATGGTGAACTGAATTGAGGTTTAAACAAGTAATAATAATACCCTGAATATAAGATACAGTGAATAAGAAAAATTGCCGCGTTGGTCAATAAATATATGCCAGGTAGCAGTAGTCATAGCAATAATAAGTGAAATAAAACTGAAAACAGGATATTCACCTTTGATAGGCTCTGAAGGAAACAAGGGAGGCTTTAAACACGAGAGGCAAAGATTTACCTCATGCACACACAGCATTTCTTGTCAAGCTACTGTACTGATTTTCCTGCCAAGTGTAGCATGTACAAACTATCCTTCTTGTTTTGTTGTGTTACACCCATTTCCAGACTTCCATATGCTGCTTCTTCTGGGAAAAGAACTGTGAACAAAGCCACATCATTTTAATCCATGCCATACTTGGCCAAAGCAGGCAGTCTCCCTGACATGACTCTGCCACTGGTTTTCTCATGGGCCATCAAGCATGTCAAACCTGCCAAGAGTTGCCATTTTCCCAAGGGCACTGCAGTGAGGTTTGTGGTCGCTCTTGTGGTATATGCTGACTATAAGACAGTGTTTTTCAGCTGCTGGATTAGTGGTTTTGGTTTTGGAGATTTGGTGTGGGTGTTTCTCGGTTCCCCCTCTTTTGGGTTCACCAACTGTGCACTGCATGGACCAAACTGAAGTGGGGTAGGAGAGAAAAAATTTACATAGGCACTTAGAAATAAACATCCTGTTGCCCTTTTTTCCCACCAGTTACCTTTAGAAAAGGAACACTTCTCTCCCAAAATTATACCTTGGCAGTGCCCTAGGGACATGAACAAATGGTTTCCACTGGCAGAAGAGTCCACTTATACTGCAGTCAGAATTAATTGCTGTCTTTCTTTGACTGCTGTATTTCTCAGGACTTTACATATAGGTAAGTCAGTTCAACATACCATGGCTTAGCATTTGTTATGTTGGTCAACCCAGCCAACTGTGATACCTAGTCATAAGTTGGACTGGATTCATACATTTTACTGTATCATAATGTTCACTCAGAAAATCATCATCATCATCATCATCTCATCATTATTATAATCATCTCTATTTTTATATATGCATCATGGAGTATTCAAAAAACCCTTGGCTAAATAAAATATGGTTTAATAAAATATACGAAACTCAAAATAATATTTGGCTACTAATTTTTTTTAAAGTATCTTTATGTTTATTTTAAAAAAACTTTATCTAGAAATCACAACTGCATGAAAATAGATGAAATAGCATCTATGTGTTTCATTAGGGCAAACAACTCTTAAATCAAACAATTATGCCAAAGAACATATTTTACTAAGATATCATCTACCTGCCACCATTTGAGTCGCTTTCATTTCTGGTTTTCATCTCTTCCTATAAACCTCACTTTGAAACACAAGTTTTGCATTCTGTTTTGCAGACTTCTACATTCTTCAAAGTTCTTGCACTTTCCTTTACAATTCCTCCTACAGTAACAACAACAACTCCTGGAACTCTAAATACTGTTCAGATAGAAGTTTGTGTGTTAGTTTTTTGAAATATGAAATCATACAGTCATTTCCAAAAACGAATGTGAGTCCGGGTCCTAAGATCTCTTAGTACAGATGATTATTAATCCCTCTGAGAACCTGTAGGTTAATGATAAGCCATATGGGGACTAATCCACTGGAAATTACAGAGGATGTGGAAGAATGAGGCATGAGACGCCTGGAGCAATTGCAAAATTCTCTAAACATTCCCTTAATGTCTTAAACCCCTTTTGAGCAAACAGAAGTTGCATCTGATCTAGGCAAGAGATGTGAACTTTTTCAGCCTGAGGATTATCTTTCCTGGTCAGCAGTAATCAAGATGGCATCCACAGTTTCCTGTTTCATTCTTAGAACACAACTTCATGACAAGACAAAGACTTGTAATTGCATACTATACCTAATGTCGTCTGATACAAAGCACTATACTGAGCAATGGCAAAACGGCACCTATAGGTTCCAGGATATCAGTATACAGTATTTCACACAATGTGAGATGAAGGAAAGAAAAAAAAAACACCTTTTGAAATATTGCTTGTTATCTTAAGTTTTTATGTGAGTTAGGGTGTTTAGCCACTAGCTGATTAATTTGGAGGGGGCATAATTGTAATTCACTGAATTCATGGCCCTTAAATTGGTGAATATTGCAATTCAAAATACACATATCATAGAATTTATTATAGGATTAAGGTGTAAAAATGCCAATCTTGCACTAAATTACTATTATGTTGATTTCATAACATCTATTCAAGCAACTGCTCAGAATGGATAATATTAGTTACAGTACAGAAAATGAAGAATTATAAATGAATACCAAAGCTGATTAATTAAAACATGGCAAAATAGATTTTTATATTTTCTAACCCACTTATACTTATTGGTATATATTTGGCTTGCTATTGACTTGCTATTCTCAGGGAAAAAGTGCTCAATACAATAAGCCAAAGATCTTAAATTCTATTTGTTACAATGGTTGAATTAAATAGGTAGTTAATGCTCTTCCATTAACACGCATGAGTCTTAAAGATTCTTTACATTAGCAAGAATCTGAGCTGTTTAATAACCCTTGCCCCCAGGTTATGCAGATCTAAAGGCTGATGAGTAGGCACTATACAAATTATGGTAAATAAATAAATAGTACGTGTTATGAGACAGTAAATTCAGATGTTCTGCCCTCCAGATATGTTAGGCTTTGACTGCCACAGTCCATGCTAACTAGGTGATTATGGGAGCTGCAGTTTAATAAAGCTAAAAAGCACAAGACTGATGAAGTTTACAATAGCCATAGCCAATCATGGCTACTTGATATATACACCTTTATAATATATACTTAGCTGAAAACTCAAATTTACTGCATGCAGACATTATTTTCTTGGGGATCTAGTTGCAGTATAAATGGTCAACCATCATCTACAAGCGCTGCCACTTGTTTCAAAATACTTATACCTGGGGTCTGCAACCTTAAATATTCAAAGAGCCATTTGGACCTGTTTCCCACAGAAAAGAAAACACTGGGAGCCACAAAACCTGGGTGGGTGTGGTCAACTCGACGTCACTCACTTCCACCAGTCACATGACCCCCTAGCCATGCCTACCCAGCCAGTCATTAGGGCAGAAAACTAGTTGTTAAAAAACACCCGGAACCACAAAATCCTTTTGACATCTCTCTCTCTCTCCCCTTCCCTTCCTCTCTCCCCCCACTCTCTCCCCCTCTCTCTGGCTGCTTCTCCATCCCCCCGCCGTCACCCTTACCTTCTCAGGCCAGGCGAGGAGTGACTGGGAGGGGAGGACGAGGGGCGGGGCCATCCAGTGGTGGGATCACCTGATAGGGAGCCACAGCAGAGGGTGCAAAGAGCTGCATGCAGCTCCGGAGCTGCAGGTTGCTGACCCCTGACTGATACTGTGCAAAGCTCTGGAGGAGAAACCTCTAGCTTCTTTTATATATGATTTTTTTTTTGCTTTTGTGACTCTTCATAAGGTCTTCTCTCCTGTATTCAGAATGATGTGTTTCTTTATTTGTCTAAACAACCATTTTCTGATTTAAATGTTTAAAGTGCTTGTCTTAGTTTTGAGAAAGAGAGAGGGAGAGAGAGAGGGAGAAAGAGAGAGAGAGAAAGATTTTTTTGTTCTTGTTTTGATAATACTCTTTTTTGCCCATCTCTCTTGTGGGAGTTTGGGGTGGGGGGAGCTTTAATTATGGGATATCTATTTTTCTTTGTTTCTGGACAAGAGTGGGAGGAAAAAGAATGTTGCTTTCTTTGCTCTACACAGTAATTTTGACCAGGTCTCCTGAGGTGGAAATAATGGGTGGCAATTATTTATCTTCCTCCATTGGGTAGTCATTTCGTGCATAATTTCACATTTTCTCATCTGAATTTGCACTTAAAATAATTACCACAGATTGTCTGAAACAACTATGGATCAGTGATCTTCATATAGCAAGGAATAGGAGTTTTATTTTATTTTTTACTTTATATCTGTTATGTTCCACCCAACTTAACAGTATGATTAGATATATGAAATTAGGACAAAGTAGCTGGATGTATATTTGTCCTTGGGACTTCCTTCTATTTTCTATCCGAGTATAGGTGTATGTCTAATTTTAATATTTCTTACATTATATAGGCATGATAATCTTGATTCATTCATCACCTTATACAGGTATTTACTAGAAAGAAAATTAGTTATCTTCAATGAAAAAAAAATCTCTTGAGAATCTACTTTCTTTCTTACTAAATTTGCATAATTTATTCTAGTTTGTAGAATAAGGCGGTACAAATTGAAACAAGTCAAGCAAATTTCTCAATATTCTATTACCATATTTTATTCTTTTAAAGGACAGGCAAGTGGTAACACTTTTCACTATCCTATTAGGTGAATGAGATGGAAGGAAAGATGTTTGGTAGCTAGCAAGCTAGACATATTTCTTTTTTCTCCCTGGATACTTATATTCTAATCCGGAGTTCCAGCATAAGGGGATCAGCCTTGCAAAGTTTCTAGGCCTCGCTTCAGAATTCATGGCTTATATTCTGTGGGTTCTTTGTCTCTTACAGTATTTGTTTGTTTGTTTGTTTGTTTATATCCCACCTTCGTTATTTTTATAAATTACTTAAGGTGGAGAACATCCCATACACCTTCCTCCTCCTATTTTCCCACAACAACAACCCTGTGAGGTGGGTTAGGACTGAGAGAGAGAGAGAGGTCCTGAGCTAAGGTCCCCCAGGTGGCTTTCATGGCTAAGGCAGGACTAGAACTCATGGATAAGGATTGTAGAAATTGAAGTTCAACATATGGATAGGAAAGGTTGTGTTAAATCTAAGTTTTGAACATCTCTGAATAAACCCTTTTTTAAAGATCTATCAAGGCTACTTCACATCAAGAAACTAGAATAGGAATTTTTGAATGGAATTTTACTGGGTTATATAGGGATGATTAGGTCTTTATAAGTATAATTAGATCAACAGCAGGCAGGTGTCTAGTAATGATATTTCTTTTTGAGGCCTGAAAAAAAAAGAAAGTGACTTGGTAGATAGGATATGCTCTTAAGGTCATGGGAGATTAAATCATGAAATAATGAAAATCCCATGGAAATGATGGAAAATAGGCTATTATTTTAAATTCAAATGCTTTGTGTGAGGAACGTAAAGTTATCCATTCAGTATACATGAGACAAAGGCACAATAATTGAGCAGGGGAAAGGACAGGTCAAGCAACAATTCAAATTTGCCATCAATTACCAGAACTCATCTTGAACACTGATTGAGAATTATGGGAAACAAATTGGATTTCTTTTGACCTGCCAATTTTACAGTTTTATTGTGTGTGGTTTTGTCCCTGGCCAGAAAAAGGAATTATATTTCTGTGGTTTGGAATGGGTTCATTTCAGTCTTAAGTCATACTGACCAAGTTAGTCCAGACCAGATGGGTAAATGGATTGCATGGATCATCTTCTCCCTGGAGATTTTGATTCAGTGACCTGACCTTTAGGTTATGATCGGCAGCAATCACCACTGTGTAGTAACCCGAATACAAAGGACAGTATTTATCCTGTGCCAGTAAGGATGACCAATGAAGTCATATTGGTACAGAAAGTGTTTTGTTCTGCTAGCCCATGCATTGGTGCGATTCCGAGTTTGGGTGACTTGATGGTGCCCCAGGCTCAGAGTTGTTTGGGTCAGACATAAAGAGACAAACAATGTGTTTTCTGAATCAATGACATCCAAGCTCAGAAGTTAGTATAAAGAAAAGCCTCATGATATATTTCTGTGTAAAATGCCTTTGAGAGTTGTTTTCTGTTCTCATTTCATCAAATCACATTAAGTTGCATGATTGCATAGTTCAGCCAATAGGGATCTTATGGCTAAGTTTGCTTATTCACACACTAAGAGGCTGCCCATCAGCACACTGCAATTTGCTGCATTTGCTGGAAATGTTGAAGCTATCTCTCATTGAACAAATATGGTACATCTGTTGCTGATTGTTGTGAGACACAATGTGGACATCTAGCAGCAGATATAATAACTGAGGGGCTGTCTTGCAAAGGGATTAATCACTAGCTTTTTCAGATGAAATTTATCCAAAGAGCCTTAAACTAAAACTGAGAAGGGAGGAAGCCCAATGTATAGGATCTTTAGGACCTGATCCCAAGCATAAACTCCAAGACAACCTATCAAGCAAGAAGGTAGAGAATATGGGAAGGAAAAAAACTTAGATAGAAAGTAGGAGATGTAGGAAGCATATCCAGGGTCAGTCATAAAGGACCCAGATGACTATACACTAATGCTCAAAGTTTGGGGAACAAACAGGGTAAACTTGAAATACTAGTAGACGAGGGCAGGTATGATATAGTTGCCATTACTGAAACTTGATGAGATGAAACTCACGACTGGAATGTATTGATGGAAGGATATAAACTATTCAAAAAAAACAGACATGACAAAAAGAAGAGGTGAAGTTGCTTTTTATGTAAGAGATCACTACATCTCTACAGAAATGCATAAAATCAAGGATGAAAGACTCCTAGAATGCATATGGGTTAATGTAAAAGGAAAAAAGAATAACATTGCCACATAGGTATATAATACAGGCCACCCAGCCAAGCAGAAGTAACAGATGAACTTTGTACTAGTCAGTTAAGAAATTTATGTAGGAAACATACCTAGATGGGACTAATAATGTTAAGAAATGCAGGTAGGAAACATTACTAGATTGGACTAGTAATCAGGGGACTTTTAACTACCCTGATATCAACTGGGAGACAAACTCTGCATCAAGTGGGAGATAAAACACATTCCTGACCAACCTAGCTAACAACTTTGTCATCCAAAAGGAAGAGGAGGGAATTAGTGAGACAACTATACTGGACCTAATTCTTACTAACAGAGAAGAAAGAATAGAGGGGGTTGAAATTGCAGGAACTTTGGGCTAGAATGACCATGTCCATGTTATATTGGAATATAATTGGATGCACATTATGTTCTATTGCAGTCACAAGCAATAGAACATAATGTTTTAGACTTTAAAGGAGCTGATTGCAATAATCTTAGAGGGAGCTTTGCAAGGATTCCATGAATCAGAAGGCAAGACAAGAAGCAAAGGCTGAAACTAATCAAGAAGAGAAGCAACCTAGAACTAAGGAGAAATTGTGAGAACAATTAACCAGTGGAATATCTTGCCTTTAGAAGTTGTGGATGCTCCATCACTTGGAGGCTTTTAAGAAGAAACTGGACAACCATTTGTCCAGAATGGTATAAGGCAGTGTTGGCGAACATTGTAGGTTAGAGCAGCTTCCTGGTGTGCACACGCGGGAGTGCCGGAAACCAGAAGAGCAGCTCCCCAGCGTGCATGTGCAGGAGTGCCAGAAACAGGAAAAGCAGTTCCTGGTGGGCATGTGCACGCTGGGAAGTTGAGCTTCCAGTTTCTGGCGTGTGCATGCGCGTAAGTCACCTGGTCTTCCAGTTTCTGGCACGCATGTGCATCAAAGACCAGCTGGACAACTGCTCTTCCAGTTTCTGGCGCTCCTGCATGTGTGCGCTGGGGAGCTGCTCTTCTGGTTTCCAGTGCTACCGTGAGTGCAAAGACCAGCTGGCTGGTGAGCTTGTGCACGTCGGAACCCAGAAGAGCAAGGGGCAATGGCTGGCATGCCCAGAGAGATGGCTCTGCATGCCACTTATGGCACATGTGCCATAGGTTCGCCATAACGAGTATAGGGTTGCCTGCTTGTGCAGGGGATTGGACTAGAAGACCTCCAAGGTCCCTTCCAACTCCGTTATACTGTTCTGTTCTTGAACACTGAAGTAGCAGACAATTGAAAAGATAGCACTTCTGATGCTGTGGAGCCGTTGGTAGTCAGAATATACAGCACTGGAGGTTAAAGGGACAAGCAATGGACTGACAAACAAGACAGCTTTCTGTGTTCATCTGAATTAATTTGAAGAGAATTCTCTATGAATCAGCCATTAACAACTGAAGGAATGAAGGGCTTCCCCCATGGAAAAAAAAGGAATTTCTTCCTTGAAAATAAATGTTTCTTCGAAGACATCTGCCTCTTTTGAATATTAGCCATTCAAAAAAGAAAACAACAATAACAAAAAAAGGCAAAGGAGGTCACTTATTTTGAGAAGGACTTTAATTCCATTTGTGACTCCTCTTAGGTCCTTTTACTTTAATAAGAGCACACAGCCCAAAAGATATTCAAAGGAGAAGGACATTACATCTGCCGGGATCTTCAGAAACAGATACAAGAGCATTCCCCATCACTCTGAGAAATGCCAAGGCTAATATGACAGTAAATGCCTCCCAGGTCCAGTTAATCCATGATGTGGGTGGACAATTCCAGGGTGTGCGCGGGCGACAACATGAATCTGAATTTCCATTCTATTTCAGGGAAGTGTTCTTCAGGAGTCAAAGCTTAGCTTGTTCTGCCCCTAAATAGCAACCTAATCCTTAAGCAGCCAAAAAGATGGGAGGAAAAGCAAGTTGGTTCTTCATCCAGAATGACAGGCAAGAGTTCAGCACTGGGCCCTGGTTTAGCAAACTGACTGGATGAGAGAGAAGAAGCAACAGAAGTCTGCTTGTGAACTAAGGAAAGCTGCTTCTAATTGGTTCAGCCCTCAGGCTATTAGCCCTGGGGATTCCCCTCCCTCAACTAATTGGAGCATTTGCATATTTTTTTCATAATAAGGCTTTAGGGGAAGGAGTTCAAAGGAAAATAATCCATTTGGGTTTTTTTATATAAAAAAAATGTATGTACATTATTTCTTTTTCCATCTAAAGGAAAGTTCCTCTCAACACAAATAACGTAGCCACTGAAAAAGTAGCCAGAGTCAGGAATTACAAGCTTATTCATAGTTGTGACTTAACTACATTTTAAGGTGTTGCCCATGAATCTACCATTCAGGGCTCATTCAAATATTATGCATTTTCTACTCATAAAGTATTTACTTGTAAAAAGAAAATGCCTTGCAACATCTAAGAGTCGTATACTTATTTCATAGCATCGTCATGTACGGCCAAGCACATTTTTGTATAAGCCTTTACATCTATGATACAGACATATGTGTACTTTTCTGACTACTTTTGCCTTTTCACTGGCAAATTTTTTTAAAAATAAATCTGCATAGTTATATAATTTTTAGTAAGTTTTGCTCAGAAAGCAGCACTTTTTCCCACAGCATTTGATGTTTAACAGTGCAATCACATGCAAGTTGACTTAAAAACAAGACCCACTGACAGTAGAGCTTATTGTCACAGGGATAGATTATAGGACTGCAGCCATGGCATTTTAAACTGTTAGTACAAAAGCTGCACCTGAAAAAAAGGAAGATTTGTAGACAGTTTTTAATTACATTCCTTCATATGGATTGTGTCATAAATTACTGAATTTATATCCTGCCCTTCTGTTTATTCCAACACTCAAGTATTGGAAATACAAAATATGAAACGTAACAAAAATAATGGAAAACATTGATCTGGATTCAAAGCAAGGGATGGATATGTATTATTAAATCTGTTTGGCTCAAGTGGGTTCCCTGCCACTGCTGCCATCTGCAAATCCAGGGTCAACTGAGGCCCAAAGATCACTCCTAAACTGCAAACTGCTGTTTCTGGTGGAGTGGAGCTGCAACCAGAAGGACTTCACTTCAGTTTCAGAGTCTAGCTTTCTCTTAATCAAAGCACCCCTTTCCTGTCTGCATTTAATTTTTGTTTGTTCTCCTTCATAAAGCCCATTATCAAAATTAGGCAACACTCAAGGGTAGTGATTGACTTCCTCACCCTTGGCATAAAGATCAGTAAGCATCAGTTCAGAAAGTGACATTATTGCTGTCTGGCTCACAAGGACGGGCAAAACAGACCTACAGCTATCTTCCTCTCTATACATAATTCCAGAAAATGTTTTCTGCTTCTCAAGGAAACATACACAGTCCAATACATTTTCTGATATAAAGAAGGATTTGAGGCTGGAGCTCTTATGTAGCTCAGCAGAGTTCACTTCCATTAAGCCAGAACATTTTGCATATAGTATTATAAGTATTTTCTGGGTGGGAACCAGTGGTGGGTTGCCCCCGGTTCAGACCAGGGTTCACAAGAACTGGTAGTAAAACTGGTGGGAGGCTCCGCCCACTGACCTGGATGTCATCAAAGTTGATCTGCGCATGTGCAGAAGCTTCTGCGCATGCACAGAAGAGCAGATGCATGCACGAGTGAAGCAAGCCGTGTGTGCGGATGCGATACGAACCGGTAGTAAAGGTAAGTAGAACCCATCCCTGGTGTGAACCCCCTGCTAAATACGAAAAGTTTCAAATTTTTCATGCAGCTAGTGTATAACAATCATTTTGAAGAACAGTTAACATTTCCATTAATAAAAGAATAATTTCAGTTAATAAACTCAAAATGAAATCTAGAGGAAATGCGGAAACATGAAGCATTTACTAAGAGGACAATGCTCCAGTTCTGCCCATAGCCACTTTGTTTGCATGACCCTTTAATCTGTCCTGCCTGACATAATTTTCCTCATGTAGCTGTAATCACTCATTTCGCAGTCACTTAGATCCTAAATCTTTTCGTGATCAGCCAAGCCTTGGAGGAACCTGACCTCTGGAGAATGCAGAATGCTTTCCATGTACTGTAGCTGCCTTGAGATCCTCCAGTATTGAGTTGTGATCACAGGAGCAACAGTTATTTGCCAGCTAAGCAAAGGTGAAACTCTTATAACTTCATCATTCTGTGCATAGATGAGCAATCTACTCATCATTTCATTCTTTCATCTCAACTCAGGTACTAGAGACAAAATGTTCACGGGCATCCCAATGTATATGGGTAGAGGCAGAATATATATGAATAACATTGGCTTTTACCTGTTTAGCTCTGGAAAAAGAAACTATATTTTCCATAATATGCTGATGATTAACATTTATATTTTGCATTAACTGCCAGTGAACTGCAGTTTCCAGCAACAACCTTTATCCAAGAAAAACATTGTCCTGAAATCCAGAAATTGAAATTCTGACATCATACAAGTACAAAGAACATGGACTGAACAGATCTGGAACCGATGGCACATTTGTGTTCCCATAATGCCATTGGTCTTGGGGAGATCTTCTGCAGTTCAGCTGATTAACTTCTAGCTCAGCTACTGCTCCAGAACATCACTCGTGTTGGTGCCTGTGGCGGCCCGAGCACTCTGCCTGTGAAAACAGAGCTTGGGAGGGTCTCCTGCGTTCCGCTTTCATTAGCAGAGAGTTGAAGGAAGCCGTCACAGCCAAAAACAGAGCTTGGGGAGTCCATTTTTGCTGGCAGAGGCACTGTGGGCCGGTCCTTCACTGTTTCCAGGGTGACCCCGTAGGCCAGATCTAAGCACACCATGGACCAGATCCGGCCCACATGCCTTGAGTTTGACACCCCTACTGTATTCCAATCATGGCAAAAATGCTGGCTAGAAAACGGATTTTTGACAGCTGGATTGAGTGTTGGTCCAAATATGAAGCCCCTCAGCAGCCACTGGTGAGAAAATTTGTTGTTCTACAGGGTAAGGAGAAAAAAATGGTGGTTCTGTGGAAGTGCTTAGAGGAATATGTGTGCTTGGGCTGAAGATGAGTTCTTTACATCTGTCTGAATCCAATTAACGACAGACTGAAACTCGATCTGCTTTCATGAAAAATCCATTTGGTTACGGCTTCATGCAATGGAGTGCACCAGGAATAACTCATAGCACTGCTCATCATATGATACATATCCTGTCATTGTCAAAGTGTAATACTGGTGAATTTGGCTATTCTCTGGATTAAAATTTGTCAGTTTTAACACATTTAAGTTTCAAGTTTATAAAATTGCTATGGAGTGATCTTCATGAGAAAAGATTTCAATATGTACTTCCTGCTAGTATAGCTCTGCATTACTATATTCCAACTGGAATAGAAGAGTTGACCTTGGAGGTCTCCACTCTCCAATTATTTCCCCAGCTTCTCCATGATTCTCCTGCAGGTATCAGACTGAGATTATAGCTATCTATAATAAGTTAATGATGCTTTAGCTGAGTCACGTCTCCCCTGTAGCTCTCCAGATGTCTCAAGTAGACAGTCCATTCTATAGTCTTTTTTATTTTTTAAAGAGGCATTGTCTATTTTGAAAATGACAGTGAGAAAAAATTGTTATTGGCAAGGTTTTCTTAAAAGACTGTTTTATATTACAATAAAAAAAATTATAAAATGGAAATAAAATATACTCTGTACTGTTCAAATAGCCCAGATATCCCATAATTCATGCTTTTGTGCAAGAGCTCTCTCTAGTTCTGTCCAGAAATAAACATCCACCCTTGCAGGATATAGCTAAGTGCCAATATTTTTGCTGCTAGTTTAAAGGGCAGAAGTTAGAAGTCTCTCTGAATCAAATGACACAAAGAGGGAAAACCTTTCTGAATTGGCAATCTGTCATTCCCCCCCCCTCAATAAACCAAAATGGAGCAGTTTCTGAGACCCATTCAGCCCTATGGATGATCAAATAAACAGAGAGGTGAAAATATGAGGATTTAGAAAAATAACACTAATATTATGAGTCATGACATATTCTTTCCATCTCTGAATTCACCTGAAAATGTGTACACATTTGAAAAAGAAATGTCAGGTTCAAATCCTTTTAGATTAAATAAACCATGAATAGAGCTAGCTCAAAGTAATGTACAGTAATAGTATTCCCTCTTCCAATGTTATCCTCACAACAGTCTGCCTCTAAGACAGTGATTGGCTCAAAATCATCCAATAAGCTCCCTGGACAGAACAGACCTGAGCGTTACTCTATATAGCTTTTTGGAGGATAATAAAAGCAGCCCTTGAAAATATAACGAGCAATTGGAAAGGCTTATCTGTTTCTGTTGCTCAAGCATATGCCCAATCAATACATATTTTCTGTGCCATTGCAAATCTCCTACATAGCTGAATGCATGGCAACCCTATGTTATATATCGGCCAAATAGACAGTTGGATATCGGTCGGGACAATCCCACAGCCACTTTAGTACATAATAATACAGTTTGAACTATTCAACTCATATTTACAATCCAATAAATTTGCCTAAGGAATTATGTCCATATTACAATGGTGATGTGTTGAAATTAAGCAGGCTTTCTTTTGGAAATGCGATATAGTAGACTAACCTTTTCCAGGCTGGACCCTCCAGATGTTTGGACTGAACTTTCAGAATTTCCTGCCAGCCATATGAACTACATTCCTGACAATCTGGCAGGTGCCAAACTGGGGGGAGGCTGAAATAGCCACTGGAATGTTCTACAAAATGAATCTACTCAGGATATATTTCACAGCATAACTTTCCATAAGACTGACTTGACCTATAGTGCTAAATCTAAACAGTGTGTGGAAAGAAGGAGTGAGCATGGAGAATAGCAGGGGGGGAAAATTGTGCCCCAGGTGTGATTTGCCATATACAATTCTGCTGCTTGTGCTGATCCTGCTCACTCCTATTCTGTTCTTTGGGCTGCAGGGTAATGGATTAACATCTATGGTTTTGAAGTGTCAGAGGGTAGACGGAATAAGCACAATTGGCATGTCATATTTCCTCTTTCAACAAGTACCAAACACTGCTGATTGTCCAGTTTCAGAAGAAAAGCAGTATCTTACATCATGAAACTTGGAAGAAGTGAGTCAAGCGAGAGACAAAAATCCCACGCACAATAAAAAGAGATGAAAAGGCAGTACTGCTTCCTGAGCAGCTTAAAATAACTGCATATAGTGGGAAGAGATAAGCCCTAAGCACAGATGAATTTGATTTGATTACGCCCTCTGTGCTATGGATTCCAGGGAATTGGCTGGGCTGCCTTGTTTAGAATTTAAGGAACAGCTTTGTTAAAGCTGAGTAGCTCTTTGGCCTACAGTAACTAAAATCAAATCAAACTGCAGCAGCCTTTCTTCCAGAAGTATTTCAGGACCTTCAAAAGAAAAAAATCTGCACTATCTTATACCATTCAGACCATGGAAAAGATAGATGGACTTTGTTGCGTAGTCTTAAATATGCATGGCTTCCCAAAAAATATCAGAAATTGAATTATTAAAGCTGATCGTTAAGACAAAGCTATTTTCAATTGTTCACTCATAAATAAAAGTGGACATGCTATGAACCCTTTATTTTGAAAAAAACCTAGCATGCTTAACTTGAATATAATTGTAAATAACTCCTTCCTTCTTTCTTGATATACATTCAGAGGATAGCCATATGGGTCTAATTTAAGGGGTCAGAAACATAATTACAGTATCTTTGATCTCTACTTGTGTTGCTGATCTTCTACTTAACCGTTGTCATGGGCATGTGTATATCCATTTTTTACCATCTACAAACAATTTGATATAGATGCAGGGCATTTTCAGAGGTGGTTTCACTTGGGAAATTAACTAAACTACCCCCTCCGACAGTTGGTAGCATCATTGGGGCACTTTCCATTATGCTAAGCACCAACTTCCCCATAGAGCACTAGTAAGATTCTACTTAGAAAGGATTTCAGGTACATTATCTCAGTAGTCTTTACAAGAGGTCTGCACAATAATTATATCCTCCAAACTGTAGAGGTGAGAGTAATCTGGCTGCAACATCTGTCACCTCATTGATTGCTAGGATTGATTCAGTTGATCTGGCTCCATGTACATTCCTCCTGAAGCTGCACGCTCAGTGGAAGAGGACAAGGATCTCAGATAGAAGGAGTTCATCGATCTTTGGTCAAGGGCATACAATAGCTGCCTTGCCCTGCTATGACTTCCAAGAAGAGCAGACTAAGGCATTGCTCCTTGATGTAGCTAGCCTATGTCCCATGCCCATCTAATGTAATCTTTCCCAACCCAGGTTTCATGAGATATGATTACTGTATTATAACATCCAGAATTTTTAACCAAGCTTGGGAAAGATTGTGATTTGAGCCAAGGAATTCATAGCTTACTACATGTTTAACAGTAAGAAGCAAGTGTGAAATACAGCAGGTTCTAACAGGTTCTGGAGAACTGGTAGCAGACATTTTGAGTAGTTCGGAGAACCAACAAATACCACCTCTGTCTGGCCCAGAGTGGGGATGGAATGGAGATTTTGCAGTATCCTTCCCCTGCCATGGCCACCAAGCCAGGGCCACAGAACCGGTAGGGAAAAATTTTGGATTTCACCCCTGGTAAGAAGGCATCAACTGAGAGAAGTTGATAGAAGCATTCTAAGTGATATCATTTGTATAGTTGACTATGTGCTTTCACCTTGAAAAGGGCAGGGATGATAGGAGTCATTTGACATTCTTTGCCCGCTGCAGATGACTTAAGCGTTTTTAGGACACTTATCATTTCCCCAATGGGTGTTTTTCTGCCAGTTTCCAGCATTAATTTTCAGTTTTTGGAAAAAACAACAACCATTGAGGAAAATGGATTCACTTAACGACAGTGGGTTACTTAACAACCATCGTAAAAAAAACAGTTGTAACTTTGTATCTGGTCATGTGATACCTCCACTTATGATCTCAATGACTTATGACCATAATTCCAGGCTCTCACACAACCCAGAAAGCTGAAATGTGACTGTGTTACGCAAGCCCCACTGAATATTAGAAAGGTCTTGAAATATTGCATTTTACAAGCTCACAAAAGAGGTGAATCAGAGAACTAAGTGTCTTTCACAGAAAGAGAATGCAGAATTTAATTCACTTTAAATTATACTTGGATGTGAAAGTCCTAAATTTAAACCTACACTAAGATATGTAGATTGTAGACATGTTGGGGGGATAGGTGGGTGTTTTAAATACATAGGACTAATTCTAAGTGGAGAAATAAGTAACCAGTGTTGCCTCAACATTTGTGCACGTATGTGCCTTGCAGACAGACTTCATATATGCCACTTTGGGTCACATGACCAGGAAAGAAAAAGGCTTAGAATCAGGGGTGAAATCCAGCAGGTTCTGACAGTTTCTGGAGAACCGGTAGCAGAAATTTTGAGCAGTTCACAGAACCAGCAAATACCACCTCTGGCTGGCCCCCAAGTGGGGTGGGAATGGAGATTTTGCACAGGAGTGGGGAGGGAATGGAGATTTTGCAGTATCCTTCCCCAGCCACACCCACCAAGCCACACCACACCACACCACGCCCACCAAGCCACGCCCACAGAACCAGTAGTAAAAAAAATTGGATTTCACTACTGCTTAGAATGGTAAACAAGACAAGCTGCCATTCAGCTGCTTTTCTATAGCGCTATACTAAGGGAATCCTGTTCTGGAAAATTTTTCCCTCTGCAAACAGTAGCCAACTCGGACCCAGTTTTAACACCTTCTTTTCTTTGCAGCTTCTCCCACCATACCAGATTTAGGTCCATTCTCATAGAGCCCAGAACCCTGTTACACAATCTCTTTCTCACATTTTGTCAGGTTGGAAAGATCCATTTTAAAAAACAGAAACTTTCAGATTGACCAAAGCAGCAGAATATTTTAGCCAGGCCAGAAGAAAAAGGAAACAAAAAAGGTAACTAGCTAACAAGAAGTTGTAGTATTTTATACATATATTAGGCCCCTGTGAAAGTACATCGGGGGGGGGGGGGAGTGGGGAGGACAAATTAATATCTTTCTTAATATTAGTTGGTATTTCTGCATGGCTCTTCCAAAGTGGGAGGATCAATGTGCAGGGCTTCTGCTGGGTAAAGTCTAAGAAGTAGAACAGGAAAACAGGCAACTCTGGTGTGTTTCCTTTGCCTCATGGGATGCATGGAGGCTGTGTGCCATGGAATTCAGCTGACTCAAGCCAGGCAGGAAATGATATTAAACCTTTGCCATCCATTAGAAATAAAACAGGGGCCGGAGCAGAGAAGCTGTGGCGTGACTCATACAAAAGCAGGGTGGCTCTAGGAGCTCCGTGTTACTTTTCGGTAACCTGGGAAGATGTTTAGCTAGAAAAGGTGGCAAAAGAGAAGAAACAGCTGCAGGAAAAATCTCTTAAAACACAGCAGCATGACGTGACACCCACATTTGGATTTGAAGCTTTCCAATTCCATTCGCCATTAGTAAATATACTCCTATTTCCTTTCCAATTTTAAACAGAAATCTGCTCATAGACAAATTTGGTCTTTTACAACCTCCCCTCCAAAATCCTTCTTCTTCTTCTTTTTTAATCTATATACTTAACTCTTTCCTGTACTTATTAGTACATCGCTCCTTATGGTTCCAACAGAACAATCTGGTCATTCAGTTAAGCCTCTATGAAATAGTGTATATGTGTAGCCAGAGTGAGTGAGTTGAATGTATATACCTGCTGCTGTATAAATAACTTTGGACTAGAGAAAGCTATTTATGAAATTGGGATAGCTGGGTGAACTATGGAGTATGGTGCAGGAGAGGAAATCAGATATCAGCATCCTAATGACAGCATCGTATTATACCTACACAGTGCTGGTATAAGTGAAAACACTCCCACGGAAATCAACACATCCATCTCTTCCACCCCCCTTAGTCACAATAGAGGATCTGATTTTGATTAAATCTGCAGCCCACCACAGTCATGGCACATCACCATAATTTTTAGGCCCAGTACAAATTTGGAAGAGAAGCTGCATGCCATCTGCCCATTTCTTCCAAATAGTTTCATGAAACATACGTTTCTATAGAAATTCTGAAATTATATTCCATATTTTTAAAATTATATCATGGTTCCATTTCTGAGTAGATCAGTATAGGATGTCAATGTTAATGCACAGCAATACTAATAGTAATTAGTCACCATCACTATGAAAGGATACAGTTCTTGTTTCAGTAATTATGCTCTTTCTGGTAGCCAAAACTGTAGGCAAGTCAGAGTGTTATCCATGTTAATCTTCTGACAGCTTACTTCCTCCCTTTTAGTCAGAGGCAAATTGAGTAACCCTTCAATGGGATTCAGAATTACTTCAAATCTTATTTAGATATTCTGGCAGCAGATGGTAGTGGCATGTGGCTGACAATGGCTGATCTTGGAAGTAAGCAAAGCCAGCCATGGTTAGTACCTGACATGTTGGTTAGTGTGGGAAGTTGGGGGAAAAAACAAATCTGGAAAAAGGCAGTAGCAAGTAATTTTCAAGAAAGTAGCATACATGCAGATATTAATCCTGAAATTATAAAAAAACCTTTACCAGGAAGAGTCATTAGCCTTGCATGTACATCTTATTACCTAAGATGTGTTTAGACATACATCATAATATACCTCATATATTCCATGATAATTCCAATCTCAAAAAAGTATATTTCAGGGATTTGATAGGATAAGTGATAATGAAGCCCTGCCTCTAGCAAACACAATGGAACCAAATAAAAACATGTGCGTAGTGAAGTCATTACCACATGGTACAATATCCCTTTGTCATTCTAGTCCCTGTTCCCAAGCCCAACATCATTTTTTCTCATTTCATTATTTAAAGAATCTGGTGGGGTTTTTTTTTACAACCAATAGTTAAGATTTCAGTTTCATATATTTTGATATAAGCATTTCAGGTGTTGGCTTAAACCCAAAGATGACACAGTGAGATCCAATCAAGTTCAGTGCTTTGATTGCTTAAATCTAATAGATGGAATCTTGCCAGACTAAGGCTATAACCTTTTAACCTTATAGATAAACTCTGAGAGATTCTAGGGTGTGATTACTCTGAACCTCACCCCCCCCCCATTTCTCCACTTTAGGATTGCACAAGTCTCTTAATTTGGGCATTTCTCTGGAATGTGCTGGAAGCATGTCAATGGGGTCTATATCCAGGTTATGTATAAAACATGTAACAGTGATACCCATTGGGGCACTTGGTACCATGTATACTGGTACCATGTATACATTGGTACTTGGTACCATGAATAATAATAATAATAATAATAATAATAATAATTGTTAGGACTCGAGCTGCTGAGCTATTAACCAGCCTCAAACGCTGCGAATCTCACCAAAGATTAACATAGTAGTAGTAGTAGTAGTAGTAGTAGTAGTAATAATAATAATAATAATAATAATAATAAAAATAAAAATAATACTTCACATAGTCAGCCAGATGTCTAAAAATGGATTTGGCATTTTATCTACCTTTTTGAGTCCTTTTCAAGGGCGCAATAGGTAGATATTGTTTGATGGTGTCAAAGGATGTAAGCTATTCTGAGTAATGCTGCCTTTTGCAATTGATGTTGATTTTGTCAATGCTGATGGTGCTCCAGATGTTTTGAAATTGTATGCAAGGTGCCTATTACTATTGGCACTATTTTTGCTTACTTTTGCCACAGTCATTCTAGTTCTATTTGCAGGTGTTTGTATTTTGTGATTTTCTCTTCTGTTCTGCTGCATTTAGGTACTGTGGTGTCCACTATCTAGACATTTTTGTTTTTCTTATCAAGAATGGTTAAAGATGGGGTTAATATGGCAGGTAATTGTTTGATTGAATTTTAAAATCCAAGCACATTTATTTATTTATTTATTTAAGTGCCATCTAACTTTGGAATTACTCTGAGCAACTCATAATTGGGCAGGCAGAATAAAATTAATAATAATAAAAAAAACAACCAGGGAAAATCCCAGATAAATAAAGAACAAGTAAAAATAGAGGACAAGTTTGCAAAACTGGCCAATAGAAACACACTACATGCCTACAGTCAGCTAGGTCTCCAAAGTTGGCAGAAGCAAAGACAATCGACAAACCTGCTTCAAACTACATTCGAGTCTTGAAGAATAGATGTATTGCCCTCTTGAGTGCCTAAATTAAGCAATTGGATTATGAACTGTAGGAACAGAAAGTTAACTGCAAAAAAATGGTCACTTTTCCAAGCCAGGAATTACTATGCCTGCAATAGCTGAAATGAGTTGTTGCCATTTTTAACTGTGGAATCGGAAACTGGAGATCTTGTTCTGTTTTTTACTTTGGGATTAAACTAAAAAGAGTGCGGGAATCCAAAGCCATTCTTGGGAGAGTCAACTTTCCTGACCTACAGACCGATACGTAGGAGAGCTTTCCATGTAACATTCACGGCACCTCCTGCAATTCAAGCTGACATAATGCTACTTAAATTGAGAGAAAGCAAATTTCTCCCAATGCCAGGTCCACCCCAAGGATCTCATGCACCTGACTGAAATTGCTTCCAAGAATGACAAGGAGAAAGCATGAGTCATATGTGGTGCTTGGCCCCATTGTGTCTGAGAGATGAATCCAAGTCGTACCCATGTATTTACCCTTCACTCACCATCACCAAATATAACAGATGAGCTCATGGCTTTGATGGTCTCGAGCTTTATTTACACGGAAGGTATAAATAAAAAGCTGGCAGTTAGACACATAGACACCATGCATTTCAGAGTGAGCTAACCCCAGTGGACAAAACTGTGGAGTGAATAAACAACAACAGGTACCAAAAAAAAAAAATCCACCAGCCTCTACAGAGAGTTTCCATTACTAGGAGCAAAGGTGAATCTACTAATACAGATTTGCAACAGTACCCAGGCATATCTTGGCTTTGTGCATGATTTGTTGCCTGGGAAATGATGTAATTTTCAGTTAGAGCTCATCATAAAAGCAAGTATAATTCGCTGAAACGCTTTTAAGTGAAACTACGTTTTTGCCCTATTACCATTATGCATCTTACAACCAACACTCTGGGCAGTAATTTTCTTAATACAAAGATATAAAACTGGAAATGCAGAAAAAGAGGTAGGACACATTCATTTTTTTTTTCAAAGCTAAAATTCTATCAGGATATCTGAATTCATGCTTTTATGCAAAGAGATCTTGTGGTAGGTACTGTAACTTTGGAGAAATTATAGCAATCTCCTCCATAGAACTACAGTGGCATTACTTCCAACCCTGTATCAGTATTTTCTGATATAGTAGCACTACAGTGGAATTACAGTGGAACGACAATGGAACTACAGTGGCATTACCTCCAACCCTATATTAGTATATCTGATGGATGTATATATGGTGTTGCTGAAGGAGAAAATCTATATAGAGATTTGGGACAATTGAAAAAATTGCTTTTTTATAAGTTTTATACAAATAAATATTTTTCATTTTTCTAACTATATAGGAAAATTTGAGACATGCATACAGGTGAAATTCATTTTTCAGAATGTTGTGACAGTGTCCAATAAAAACTCACACAAAAATGCAGATAAGAAAGTAAGAACAACAATGCATATACTAACTGCAATTGACTATTGAAAAATATAGTCCCACTCTACATTGGGAAAAGTGCAATAATAAATTGATGCAATTTATTTCCATGCAATATTACACATGTTAACTTTCTCTTTGCTTTGTTACGCACACAACATTAGGACACATTCTGTTCAACTAATAATTTTTGCCCAATATGAGATATACTGTTGTCCAATAAGTGGCTCACTAAAGAGTTTCCTTTTCTTGGCTTATTACACATTTATCATAACATGATTGCAAAAATAACCATAATTATGTCATTATGATTTGTAAGAGATTATTATGGATAAAAGATTCCTTCAGGTCAACTCTAAGTCTTTGAACTACAAGTAGTAGTCTTGGCAATTAAATGTAAGTACCTTACCACTGCTTTCTTTTGCGGGTTTTGTTCTTTTGACTTTCCAATTTGATCCCTTCTCTATTTCGATAATCTTCATGAATATGAAGCTATGAAGACTTGTAACTTGTTTGCAATTAAATAACTAAAGATCCCATACAAAATTCTGTAAGATCTATCATTTTTCTTATGTTTTATAATCCATTTTTTCCTGACCTATAAGGGACTTAAGCATGGAAAAAGCCAGGTTAATTCCAGTCAGTGGCAAAGTTTGATATAAGGTGTGGCTTTTAAATTTGCAGTTTAAACATCTCACTCAATAATTTCTTTCAGTTTATGCTAAGATCTTGCAAAAAAAAAAAGGCTTGCAAGATAAACACAAGGAAACTAGCAGCTCTGGTTTAATATGTCTTAATTATCTTTTATTTAGCTCCTTCCTTGCCAGCATTAAGCAAGATGTGCCTAGATTACAATCTACAACTGAAGCTCTGTTGCAAGCTAATGCCCAGCCTTAACATTTAGCAATACAAAGCATCAGAAATGTTTTTTTAGAATGACTTCCAAGTCTGATTTTCAAGTCTATTTTCCTTACCACTTTCTTCCTAACTGAGAATGCAAAAACTGATAAATAATTTGTTCTTGGTAAAATGCAATAAATGTAGTTATTTCTTAGCATGTTTTATTCACAGAATGTTCTGGCGTCCCTCAGGTGAGAAAGAGCTGATGCTAAAATCTTCAAATCATATTCCAACAGAAACGTTTGTATCTTTTTTGAGTTGTCAGCTACACAACACATTGGTTAACAATCAATAGGGAGGGACTTTGCTTTATATGTGCCATAGACTTCCTTCACAGTATAATTGATGCAAACTTAGCACAAAGTCATTCTATTGCAGAGTGGGTTGGCTTTTCTTAGCCTATCACTATGGTTGTATTACAGACTTCTCTGCCTGGCCACAGCGCCTAGCCCAGCCAATAGGAATGTGCCCTTGCAGCTCAAAAGACAATGGCCTACCAGATCTCTTCTTAATCCTTAAAGAGCCATGACCTATTTCTTGCAAATACAAGCCTGTTTCTAGGCAGATTGCTAAGTATTGCAAGAAAGAGGTCAGCACAAAGCTGTATCAGATCCACCGACAGTTGCCCAACAGGCTGCTTCATTCTGAATATCAATTTTCACTTCAAAAGACCTGTTGAGCAGAAACAGGGCTCTTATATTTTGGCTAAGGCTGCATCCATGGTAAAATAGAGGTAATGGATCGTGCAGGTGGTTTTTCCTGCCGTGAAACTTTCAGTATGTTTTTCCCTTCAGTATATTTTAGCTTTTTGAAAACATGTAGAAAGGATTAAATAAAATACATTTTCTCATGGGACTTTTGTACAATTATTCAAGGGTGACAACACTTTTGAAAACATAAAAGTCAACTATAACCCACATCTTACCTGGACACCTGCAGAGAAAATGTGACAGAACTTTTTTATATTAGGAAAAGAACGGGTAGTTTTCGGTGGCGTGTAACTTATGTAAATAATTTAATTATGTAAATATCCCCTGATCAGGAATAGACAACCTAATTTTCTTTTAATATGGTAGACTAATACTACCATTATCTAAATAAACATCAAGGATTGTGGTCACTATGGTTCAAAATGCTTAACACATTGTAAGCCGCCCTGAGTCTCCGGAGAAGGGCGGCATATAAATCAAAGCAAAAAAAAAAGCGCAAGATGTTAAATTGCTGACTCTGACTTAATATTAACAGGAAGCACTTCCAAGTGTAAAATCCTCTTCAAATATAATTTTTTAAAAAAACGTTTGGTTGCTGCTTCTGTCCTAAACTTGCAATTAAGATATTCATAGCTAGATCTCTTCCTACCCTGAAAATTATATGCTTTCCTCAAAGCAAGAAATCTAGACAACAGCTGCCATTTAGGTTGTCAGAAAATGAAACAAGATCACTTCCTCTTTACCTAAGAATCTCAGGTGTAATTAGACTTAACAAATCAGTTGTGCAGTGGGCAACCTCTGCCCTTAGACTACTGTGTTTCCCCCAAAATAAGATCAGGTCTTATATTTTTTTTGCTTCCAAAAAAGGCACCAGGTCTTATTTTGGGGGGATGTCTTCCACTGACTCACCTTGCGGAGGCTGAACCAACAGCCCCAGCCAGCTGGAACCTGCTCCCGTCCACTTCTTCTGTGGCCACTTGCTGCTGCTAGCATGCATCTCCCCCGGCCTCCGTTTTACCATCAGATGCCTTCAGGAAAGGCCGTTTTGCCATCAGATGCCTTTCTTCAGGAAAGCCAAGAAACGAGCTCTGGATTGACATGTGTAGTGCCCCCTGGCTTCCATTTTGCCATCAGAGGCTGTTCCAGAAGGCCTCTAACAACGAAATGGAGGCCGGAGGCAACATGCACGAGTGGTGGCAAGCAGCTGCAGAAGAAGTGGGCCACCAAGGCAAGGCAGGTGTCGGGGTGTGCAAGGCCTGACTGCAACTGTCTGAAGGTAAGCATCTCAAACCCCCCATCCCCACCCTCACTTGATTTTTACCCATGTGCCTCACTCCACCCCGTGCAACCAAGTGCAACAGAGTGGGCGAGGTATTGACTAGGGCTTATTTTGGGGGTAGGGCTTATATTAGGTGCATGTGTAAAAATCAAGCTAGGGCTTATTTTACGGATAGGCTTTATCTAGGGAAATATGGTAGATCTAAAACATAACTGCAATACCATGTTTAATTCTGGGAATTGTTTGCTTCTTCCCATCTCTCAGATGAAGTAGTTAATTATGCATTTTACAGCTACTATAGATAAATGACCACAAATATTAGGAAAACATTTACTTCTCCCAAAAGAGAAACATCTGTTTTAAAAATGGTTGCTCCTACCTATGTTTAAATCTGTTTTGTTCTGGAAGCTCAAATAAATATCCATGTATTGCTGATTCATTGACCAAAATACTCTTAAAAACAGACTTCCTTTAATCAGGCCTGTCAAACTGGTGGCCCGTGGCCCAGATACATCACATGCAGGCCATGCTCACCCTGGCAAAAAATGGCAAAAGCAAAAACCATTGCAATACATCACAATCCGGCTTGTGACGTGATCGAGTTTGACACCGGCAAAGTAGGTTGCCTGCACCCGTGCACCTACAAACAAAAGTGTTTAAACTCTGGACGTGAAAGTTGAATAGAGAAGCAGAGAGCCTGGTTTCAAAATTACTGTCTTTAATTTTAGATTTCTAGAATTTTGGTATTAAACTTCATGCAATCTCAAAACATAGATGGATTTTTCAAACTAAACTCATTTTCCTCCACCTTACATGGGAGGGCTGCTTGAAAGCAGACTCACATATCATCCAAAATTTCTCAAAATACATACATTATACCACTGACACAAACATGGAATATGGGTAATTGTTAGATGCAACTTTTATAAATTATCCAAAGCCAAATGAGCATCTAAAGATACATAGGAGCCAATGATGCAATCCATCTGGAATTGTCTTTTCTTCCTAGTTATAAGATGGCAATTGACAAACTGAGAGAGCAAACTGCCTCAGGCTGATACTTTTGGCAAGTTCAGGTTCGGGTCTGTATATTAAACTTGTCAGAACTTTAGCAAATCCACAGAGCTGGAAATGAAGCCACAGGGAAGCTTCAAGATCAGAATGCAGATAGTTTTTCACTTAATAACTTCCAAACAAGTATTTGTTAGGATGAGTGACAATTATGCTGACTCAGCCTTCCCTTTGTCTTTGTTTATCTTGCAGCCTCGATCTTCAAGCAGTAAATTGTAGCAATTCTGACACAAAATTAGACCACGGTAACACAAAGCTTTCTGCCAACTTGATATGATCCCAGTGGAAAGTTACTATTTGGAAATTCTCTCTTAAAAGCAGGTTAGAAGATGGCGAATTGGGCCCAACCTTTAGCTGTCATCCAGACTGATAAACTACATTAATTCAGGAAAGTAGAAAATTTACTATTCCTCCATTTCAGTTGAGTGTTTTCTCAAAAAACAAAAACAAAAAACACCAACCATTCACCCTTTTCTCAGAAATACAACTCAGGGAAATATTACAATGTTAACTTCAACTTGTGTATGATGTGAATGCTGCAGGTCAGGGGTGTCAAACTGGCAGGCCACGGTCCGGTTGCATCACACACAGGCCACAGCCACCCCAGCTCTGCAAAGGGAAAAAAACCATTGCAAAACATCACATGACAGCAACGTGACGCCACGAGTTTGACACCCTGCTGCAGATAATGACCTTCATGTTAAAAAGGGAAATCTGCCCTTAATTTTGTAAAATTGCAAGCAACATGAGCTAAAGCTTATACATGTGACAAGGTTTGTTAGCATTGTTAAAAGCCTTGTGAAAATAAATGAAATCTTCAAAGGCATGTTGTGAATCCACAAAGTATCAATGCACATTAAAAATAGCAACATAGCCTGCTACTGATCTTAGGGAAATCAACAGGCTCAAATTCAAAAGCAAACCTTCTTTGCTGCTGCATCCACTAGCATTTAGATATTAACGCAGAGCAAATTTAATGTGATTAGTTACAAGGAAACAAAGGTTGTGCAGAGTTTTGTTTTGTTTCTTAATCTCAGCTTGACATTCAGATGAGTTGCTGAATTCTCTGCACAGACACAGCCCTGAGAGGCTGTTTAGGTACCGTAGTTCTGAGCCCTCATCCCAAAATATCATCTGTTGCCTAGTGCTCTGATTGGCTGTGGGAAGAAGGACTTTATTGGTGGAAAATGCAGGAGGGAGGAAAAGTAGCTAGGACAGCAGAGTCAAGATAATAGTTGCTTGTTTGTAGTATCTATGCACAGAGCATAAAGGAAATACTGAGTGAAAATCTTTTCACTTGATGCATAATCAAGACTGCATAAGGACAAGAACACCTGCTTGAGACTAGACAGAAATGCATGCAGTCATTTGAATATGTATGCTTATACAGGTAGTCCTCAACTTACAACAGTTTGTTTAGTGACCGTTCAAAGTTACAACGGCGCTGAAAAATGTGACTTATGACTGTTTTTCATGGTTGCAATCTTTGCAGCACCCCTATGATTATGTGATCAAAATTCAGATGCTTGGCAACTGATTCATCCTTATGACTGTTGGTCTGTCCCGGGATCATTTGTTCACCTTTTCTGACCTTCTGACAAGCAAAGTCATTGGGGAAGTGAGATTCCCTTAACAGCCCAAGTTCCTAACTTATCAACTGCAGGGATTCACTTAACAACTGTGGCTAGAAAGGTCATAAAATGGGGCAAAACTCACTTAACAAATGCCTCACATAACAACGGAAATTTTGGGCTTAGTTGTGGTCGTTAAGTCGAGGACAATCACACATACAAATTATTATTGAAAATAAAACATGAAAGTTTGACAAGTATTTCCATACTTATTTATATTAAGTGTCCCAATATGGACAAGTCCCTGCAGTTTTCTGGACAAGGTTTTTCAGAAGTGGTTTGCCATTGCTTCCTTCCTAGGGCTGAGAGTCAGTTGCCCATGGTTACCCAGCTGTGAGCCACATCAAAGGAGACATGGAAATTCAGATTATTTAAAAATGTAATGAATCAATGGCTGTAGATCAGGCTTCCATACTGAAGCTCTTCTGGAGTGACACACTTTTTGTGAGTTCCTGAGAGATCACAAAAGCATGAATATGTGGTCTATATGATTCCTGCATGATTACATTTATGGCAATACTTATATAATGTGCTCAACAAAAGGGCTGGGAATATGGGAAACCATCACTGTAACCGAGACGGGGATGTCAACTGGTTGGGAAGGTTTTCTTGCAGCCAGAAAAAAAAAATCTTCTTAAAGCCCCAATGAGCATTTCAGTTGATCAAACATTTCTTAGCCAGGTAATTTTTTGCTCTCTCCAATGATTTCGCCAATGAGTTACAACTTCTTTGGCAGTGGATTTAGACAAAGGTGTTTGAAGGCTGATTTTTGTCCCTCCCTTCATAAAGATGTTTAGCTTTATTATGCTAGAACATTTATTTCATCTATTTTCTGCAGGCAGGAAGTTTAAAAGGGGGGGAGGGGAAGAAACAGCCTTTGTGTTTTGTCATCAAATGTTGGTATTTTTATATATTTAAAAAAAATCTGCTTGAGGATCACCAAATGCAGGATCGTGGTATTCCTTCGGAAGGAAAGGAAAGATCTGCCACAGCAACGGAATCGGGATCTCTCTCTTATAAGATTCCTCCTTGCTCTGATTGAGAAGCAGAATCAAAAAACTGATAAATAGGTCTGCCTGTTGAAAGGGAGCTGAAGAGTAAATTACTGTAATAGAAAACGGCTTAAGTAGCAGTGTACGGTTCAACTCCTTTTACCGCAAAATCCATAGTGTTAATTGCTTATTGACTCTTTGGTGTGGTGACATCATCGCTAGCCAACCAAAGTCTCTCATGCAAATGAAATAAGAAGCAAAAAAGATAGAAAGAAGCTGAGTGGCTTTACCCAAGTCATGTATGGGTCTAAGATCAGTGCTGCAGTGGGTTGCAGACAGGAGGGGCTCTTAGGAACTGAATTTTTGTTTTTCCTCAAGTAGTCAAGATAAAGCAAAAAAAAGTGGGGAGGGCTGTTAGAATTAGGTTCCTTGGCTTATTGTCTTAATTTTAGGGCCCAGGAGAATTTTGGAATTTGTTCTCAGTGAAGTCAAAGGGGATTTCTACACTAGCCGTTCTGATGTGGGTCACAGAAACAGAGGACAAATTTTTCAGCCTTGTGTATCCAGCTTAGATATTGCGCCTAGCTGCTAATAGGATGTATCGACCATTCTACATATACAGTATTCACTTATTGGTTGTATTTTTTTCTTTTAGAAATAAAAAAAAGAAAGGTATCCTGGACACAGCCTGAGCATCTCTAGGTCAAAAGTCCCCACTTCTTTGATGGTTAAGTATGAGCTTTGCTACGTGTGCAGCACAGAAAAGATGATATTGGAATGCTTGTCCCGAGCTGTGCTGCTAGACAACATGAAGGAATTGATGTTTTCTTTTCTTGAAGTAAGGTAAAAGTCACATTTTAAACCAATTTATTTCTGCCTCTTTCTAAGGGTGATGTCAGGACAAAGGAGTAGAAATAAAAGCTCTTAAGAAAACTTAAGAACACATTTTTCTATGCTATGCAGTGTGGCCTACTACGCTCTCCACCTCTGAAAGCTACATCTCCATCTCTGCCAGCTTCCTCTTTGGCCACTCTCCTAATTTAAAGTATTGCCTCATCTTTTTGTATCAGCTGTAGGCAAGGAACAATGGAATCCGAAATTTTGTTGACTGGTTGAGCATATTTTAGCTTATTACAGGTAGTTCTCAACTTACCAACACAACTGGGACCAGAATTGAGTTGCACCAAATTTCATCACCTTCTTTGCCATAATTGTTAAGTGAATCACTGCAGTTGTTAAGTGAGTCATTCAGTCATTAAGTGAATTTGGATTGCCCCACTGACTTTGCTTGTTGGAAACTGGCTGGAAAGGTCACAAATAGCAACCACATAACCCTGGGATTCTGCAACCATTGCAAATACTTGCCAGTTGCCAAATGCCCAAATTTTGGTCACATGGCCATGGAAATCCTGCAATGGTAGTAAGTGTGAGGACC